>JANHGB010053681.1:0-33730 GCA_026283785.1 Coracopsis vasa
CACAATACTCCAAGTGAGGTCTCGGAAGAGCAGAGTAGAGGGGCAGGATCACCTCCTTTCACCTGCTGGTCATGCTCCTTTTGATGCATCCCAGGATACAGTTGGCTTTCTGGGCTGTGAAGACAAGGAAAGAAGCCCTAAAGACCAGGCTTGCCTAGTTTAGTGAAAGAAAAGACTGAGAAAGGACATAATTGCTTATCCCCTTTACTTCTGCTAGTGGGGAAAAAAAGTGAACAATGAGATCTTAAGTATAATTCCTTGTGATTAAAGCCAGATATACACTGTCTTCTGTGTTATCTTCTACTGAAGAGAGAATTCAGGGGGAGAAGAGGAAGTAAAAAGCTAGTGATTTTGGCCTGACAGAGTGATCCCTGAGCAATAATTTCACCAGGATCACTTTAATTGTACCTTTTCTGTAAAGCTAGGATTTTGCACTGTACTACTAGGATCTGGGGGCTTTCACTCTTCAGCTGTGCTTACCATGAGCTGAATCATAATGTCAATGTCTAATTATATCAACTAATGTCACACATTCAGATTACAGATCTCTGAGCTAGTCACCTGAGGCTCCCTTTACCGTCAACAGAAAAAAGTGGGACTTAGAGGCACAATTTGTCTGCCTTATCTTAAATTTGTGCTGCAGATAAATGGCATCCCAGAAGTGCATACTGAATGATTAGCTGAGAAGTGGACTACTAAAATACAGCAGGTGAGATGAACCTCACTCAGTTTCTAACATGCACATGTTAAAACAGAGGCTGTGTGGGTTACTGCACTTCACAGGTATCAGGAGAAAATTAAAGCCATTCTGTGACAGAGATGAAGAAAGAACTCAGAACAGCTGTGGTTTGAGCCATTTATTTAGTACATATTATAGTAAGAGCTGCAATTCTCACAGAATAAAAAGAATAGCTCCAGAATGAATGCAAGTACTGAAATTATTTAGGGAGTCCTTTTTTTTGTGCACAGACTGCAAAGGGATTAACATTTTTCTGTGTTTGTAGCTGTGACCACAAATCAGTTTAACTTCCTTTTTTAGCTGTACATAAGCAGCAATGCCAATGACTGTGGGTTGACAGATGAGCAAATAAATGAAAACTTTCCTCTTCTATTAACAGTTGTTTAATCAACTCTAAGAATTAAGAAATTACACTGAAAAATATAGTCAGTTGCTATTCTAAGAACTATCCATAAGTAGCAGTTGTTCCTTTGTATAGTGCATATAGAAAGTAAGTCACTGGAACTCTCATTTTGCCTCATTTTCCTAAAAAAAAAAAAAAAAAACAAAAAAACCAACACAATTATCACTGTGAAATCAGCACATCCAACTACATACATGTGTATATAAAAATGATAGAGTGGGTATCTTTCCATTATCTGTTTCAAGAATTTTGGGGGATTGTAAAGCAAAATTTTCTGACACTTTATTTCCCATTTAGCGTAGAACATTAATTTACCATGGACAATTTATTTTGCTGACTTAATTCCTATGAACCTCAGAAAGAAAAGTCATAGTTTTGTGAACACAGTGACTACCTAATGACCCGATGATACATTAAACTGAATAAAATCCTATAGCCTATTAAATAAGGCAGCTATTTTAAAAAATTATACTCCTTGAATTTAAAATAACTTATTGCCTTTTACTGAATAAAGTGCATTAAGATATGCTACTTTATGCAGTTATAAATTATGACATGCATCTGAGTAGTATGTGACATCTGAAACTGGAAAAAAATATCTTCAGCATCAAATTTTTAAAATTTTTGAAAAAAATGGGTTTCTGATATACTGACAATGTACCTAAGGGTTCAGCCATCAAAATAAAAAATGTCAGTGTGAGATATATATACTGCATTGTTGTAGAGTAGTATATCTTCATACACAATATGACCCAGGTGTTTAATTCCTCTGCGATCAACAACAAGGTACTTGTTTATGTCATCTGAGGAGCTGATCTAATATATGAAAGTCATAAATTAAAATATTCAGTTGTCTAACTTCTCTTGTCTGGTAAACAATGACCTCCTTTATTGAAAAAATAACAGTATCAATGCATTTCATGAGATGACTGCTGTGGCATTTTTAAAAGAACATTTGTGGGAGAGCAGAATGGATCATACAAGGCTAGTAATGCCCTTTTTAAATTTCCTAATCACCAGCTCCTTAGCTTCAAAGAACTTAAAGACCGACTGTGCTTCTGATAAAACCCAAATGGATTTAAATGCACATTTCGACAGATTTCATGTTGATCTAAGATGCTGGATGACTGGGTTTGGTAGGGGTTTTAAGATTTTTTTAAGAGAAATAATATTATGACTGTGGGGACTTTCTTCACCACAAAGTATTTGCTGATTAATGGAAAGAAATTTAGGGAAAAAATCCTGTTATAAATAAATTATTAAAGAGTAAATTATTCAAGAGTCTGCTCAACATAGCAAATAAAAAAATATTACAAATAAAAGAATATTACATTTAGATGTCCTGAACTGACTGTACTAAAGTTCTCGATATTATCTTAAATCCAGGAAGTCTTCCCATATGGACTTTTGGTTTGTTTTGGTGTTATGCTAATTAATAAAACTAATTGTTTAAAATCTAATGTATTTTCTAACTTCCATCATTACTCTTTTGCTTTTGTGTGAATGTCCCATTTTAATGGTAGGTCAATGTTAAAAAAAAAAAAATCATAAAAGAGTAAGAGGGAAGAAAACAAAATAAACCATGGATCAAGTCAGTTGCATTCATATTTCATATGAGATCAGAGCTTAATACTAAGTGAATTCCTCATTGATCTCCTCTCTTGCCCAGGTTATCCTGTCTAGAAACTACGTAGCTACGAACAAATACAAGTGATGTGGCTGATCAAAGCGTACAGACCAGAAGTTTAAATGATTATAAGCAACTTTGATGGAATTTTTTGGTACTTGGTTTGGAAAAGAGGAAAGACTTCCTCTTCTCAGCTTCTGATTTTCAGTTCTTATAACTTGGAACAACTGGAAATTATGCTTAACACAATCAACTGCAGCCGTCTGATTCAAGCATTAATTTATTGTACTAACCTTTCACACCTGGAAATGTGATTTTAAATTCCTCTGAGATAAAACGTGAAAATGAAGCAGTAGATTGATCCAATTACTATTTTTAGCTGCAGTGTAAAAATATCTTTTAGGTGTAACAGGGAGTTTAGTTAAGTCAAGACTCAGGAATAAAGACAATTCAGATAGCACTGTTCGCACAAAATGCCAGATTACAGTAGACATGGCCATATTCATAAAAAATTGGCAGTTTGTCTCATGCTTTAGCTGTTTCCTCCTATAAGATAGGAATGCATTTTCAAAAGATTATGAAATAGTAAGAGAAGCAGTAAATCATTCCCCAAAATGTGTTTTCAAATTTCTATTACACTTAGTATCTGTATAGAGTTTGATAACATAAAATATTTAATCCATAGAAGCCAGGACCAGCTTTTCAGCAGCTCTAAATAGTTTGACTTCCCTAGTCTGCAGTTAAAAATGACAGCTTAAAAAGAAAATGTGTTTCTTCTAATTCTCCCAGAACTTTAAACCAACTAATGGGACTTTGCTTTTGGTATAGAGACCAAGCATGAAACACCAGCTCCAAAGGGAAATGTTTCAGAAAGTCATGAGAACACTGGGATATCATGGAGTCTGTTCTATGACCTTCAAAACAGTGGGGACAAGTAATAGGTGCTGCAATTACGGAGTCCAGTGGAAGCAAAGTGACAAAATCAAGCTGTGCATCCATTTTGATCTCTGTACAGTCCTGATACAGAGTTAATAAGCATGTGGACCAAATTCTATCATTGTGATGTTGAGTTTCAGAAGAAACTCCCATTATACATATCTGCAATATAATTAACATTTTGGGTCACACTGCCACCGTCAGCTCTGATTTTAAGAAAAGTATTTTGTCTATTATCTTGTGTGTGATGCATTATGTTCACTTCCATAAGAATGGATTTTTATATTGACAGATCTCTGAACATTAAAAATCACACTTCTCTCTATTGCTTTAGTGGTACTCTACTGAGGGTATAATTTTGATTTCTAAAAAAAAAAAAAAATACATAAATTATATTTTGTTAAAAAACTGCAAGTTTGAAAAACTCTGATAAGTCAGAAAACATCATCAAGAACATGGAATAGATGTTCAGCTATCTAGCAAAACTAATACCTCTATTATTATCAAAACCTCAATACGCGATCCCGCAGCCAAGACACTGTGCACGTAGTGCCTGAATCGTAGTTATTACTGGCAAGGATGATTCAAGATATGCTGAATACCTGTGCCTTCATGCACAGCTCTACGGTTCTAGAAAATGTGATCTCTTACTGGCATTTGTATATGCCCTCGAAAAAAAAAAAAAAAAAAAAAAGTATTTACAAATGCTTTCTAAAAAATATGGAGTCCTGATCTGAAAAATATTTTTTTCAGCAGTGATAATCCATAATCTATTCCTAAATTTAATGACAGGAAAAGGAATCCAACTAAACTGTCTTCAAATAAAATTTATGAAGTTACTGATGGAACGGATTGCCCTCTTGTGTGATTCAGTGTTTTTCCTCTTCTTCGCTAGGTGGCAGACTCAAGCGGCTTTGGTTTGTAAGGATCATCCTTTCAAGGATCAGAAGGGAGTTTCATTGTTACATAAAATACTGTTCAAACACCCAAATGTAAATGATTTTTTTAAGACATCTACTTAACCTGAACCGATTCATGAATACTCAGCCTCAGGTTACTGGGAATTATTTAACAGAGTAACTTCCCAAGGCAGTTTATTACATCTGGTGGATTTTTTGGCATGTGTCTGCTTCACAAATTCTGTTCAAAAGACACACTCTGTACTATGTCTTACACAAAATATTCAGTCTTACCCTGAAAATAACTAAATGTACTTCCAGTATTTTGTCAAGGGCTTTCAATCTCATTATTAGAAAGACTGGCTTTAAATGACACTGAAGGAATAAAAATACCAGTGGCTACTCTCTTAGTGAAAAAAAAAAAAAAAAACCAACCCAAAAAACGAAACAAAACAAAACAAAAAAAAAACACCTCAAAACAAAAACCTAACAAAAAAACAAACAGGAAAGCTTTCTTTACTTTTTTTTTCCTATTACTATATCAATTATAAAATATTACTAAGGATGTAAAAGTCTTGAAAAGAAAACATTCTGGACTCAAAACAAAGCCTTTCAATAACTGAAGGGGGCCTACAAGGATGCCAGAGAGGGACTCTCCATCAGGGACTGCCGCAATAAGACAAGGGGCACTGGGTTCAAACTTAAAGAGGGGAAGTTTAGGTTAGATATAAGGAAGAGGTTCTTTACTGTGTGAGTGGTGAGGCACTGAAACAGGTTGCCCAAGGAAGTTGTGAATGCATCATTCCTGGCAGTGTTCAAGGCCAGTTCGGATGGAGTCTTGGGTGACACGGTTTAGTGTGAGGTGTCCCTGCCCATGGCAGGGGGGTTGGAACTAGATGATCTTAAGGTCCTATCCAACACAAACCATTCTATGATTCTATTATTCTAAGATTAGTGCCTTGCAAAGACTGGGGGTCTGAAAAGATGTGTTAATTTAGTGCTCCTATGCTCCCACTCCAAGCCTGAAACCATTATCTGATAAACAGGTTTTAAACTGAGGATTCTGTAAGTTGCAAATGTGCCCAAACTCCCATTATTGCTAATGGAAGCTACCTACACACTCCCTGGATTTTTTTTTCCTTGAAAAGTACATTATCTAAAGCACTTAGCACTGTGGTAGCTAATAACAAACACGATTTAAACAGGCAAGCACTAATAATACCTAAAAGGGATCTTGGTTTGGCCTCTCCTTGTGATTCCGTGTTTCCACCATCTTCTCTCATTTTTTTCCATGATGTGAGATATTTTAATTTACACTGAGCTTATAAATGATACAAAAAAGCAAAATTACCATGAGAAATAGTTCTTGGTTAGGGAAAGTGCTAAGGTTTATGTCCATGGCTTGGCTGTTTCGTGCTGCCTATTTTAAAATTGTGTAGCTCACCTGGCAGCAGAAATGTATAACATTATGAATGAGATGGGAGCCTGACCCTGTTTGTTTAAGCGGGAAAGACTTCTCTGACCAGTTGCAGCCAATGGCTAGAGGTAAGGAAGAAATTTTTCACAGTGAGGGTGGTAAAATATTGGAACAGGTTGCCCAGAGAGTTGGTGGATGCGCTATCTCTGGACACATTCAAGGCTAGACTGGTTCTGAGCAACCTGATCTAGTTGAATACATCCCTGCTCATTGCAGGGGAGTTGGACTAGATGACCTCTGAAGGTCTCTTCCAACCCAAACTATTTATGATTCTATAATAATGTGACCAAAGGAGCTCTATCCACATGGGGAATCTCCTCCTAGCAATACAGGGCATCACCCAAAAATATTTATATACCTTGTGCAAGACTTTCTTTCAGCAAAGCTGCATGACTAGAAGTGGATGAAAACCCTGTGTCATTAACAGGAAAATATGGCAAAGGTTTACTTGATATTTTTATTTTATCCCAGGGAGAACAGGTTTATGAGATATCTCTGTTTCTGATCTTTCCATTTTCTGAGGGCACGTAGAGATGGTAATCTTCTGTTGTGCTGCATCTTCCCATGTAAATCTTTACAAGCCCATCACACAGGTTGGGCTGGCAGGCTTATTTCTCCCAAAGAACAATTCATCTTTTCAAAGAAGCATGATGTGGGATCTGTGTAAGAGTGGAAAAGAAAGGAAGTGGCATTGTAGTAAGTAGCTTGGCCTGGGAGTGCACATATTGTTCAACACTCAAGTTGTTTGGTAGTATTACCTTGTGTAGCCCTCTGCATTTCAGTTTGCGTCTTTGCAAAACAAGAAGTTGTAATCTGTAGTCCTGATAAACAGTGCAACAAATCCTTTTGATCAGATAGTACTGCTTAATAGCCTGTATGCATTGATTCTTAATGTTAAGTATTTTAAGTAGAAACCTTAGTTTCTGACTTCCTAAGAAACCAGTAGAGTTGATATAGTCAACCTTATTCTTCAGCAGTTTTGCCATCCTCTTCACTGGTTGGCTTTTGATCTAATCTTTGGGAGAAATGCAGTATTCTGAAAATGTATTATTCTGTAGACTGTGTTACAGGAATTAATATGTACTTATTAATTTTCTTCACATTGATGGGTTTCTGTGGCTTCTGATGGATATGTTGTGGATTAAAATTTTTACAGTACCCAAACAGCAATAGAACATTATTACTTCCATTCTATTCTGAATTATTTGTGGTAAAATACATGCTTTATGCCTCATTTGCTGCAAAATTTATTTTAGTGTTTAATTAATGAGTAATTCTGCTATTTGTGGCAGATGACCAAAATATTATCTTCTATTTTTAGAGTGACCCTGTTTAGACAAAGAGGGTTAGACAGAATTTATCAATCTAGCATATTTATCAACAGTTTGTGGGAACTGGTGGAGATTTTTCCTTGAGTTATTTATCTAAGGCGTTTTTTGTAGATGTTAAGTATTTTGAATAGAAAATACCTGTGTGGCTGAATTTAAAACTATAAAAGAAGAGAAAGTCTACACTTTTTAATATAGCAGTAAACCTCCACAGTGTTTTAATGAACAAACAGAAATAAAATAGGTATTGTCCCTTGAGATGCTCTTAAATCAGTCACACTGCTAAACAGCTTTTAAGGGATTCCATCACTAAATCCTATATAGATAGAAAGAAATGTTTACTTGAGGCAGAAAAGCTTCAGTAATGCTGCATTTTGGTACCAAAATAAAGAGATTTTTCTTTTCTCTTTCCCAAGCAGCTTGCCTTTGGTGAACAAGCAAGCTTAGTAGAGATCAACTGTTGCAGGCTTTTCAGAACTTTGCTCTTTTCTGTGCCAAGGAGCAAGTGCTCAGTACAGTGCTGCACAGGACATAGCAGGTTTTCGTTAAAGATACAGAAGTATGGAAACAACAGTTCATTACTAGTGTTTGGCTTTTACTCCTCTAAATACAGTTAGCACCCAGAGATTTCAAAGCAAAGAATATGCATTTCTAAAATGTCTCTTCCGTATTTATGCTGTGGCTACCGCATTTGTATAAGCAGAAAATTACTCCATTCATGCTTTATTAGCTCTTCTTTTGTACCACAGCCTTGACCCCAGTCATCATAAATTGAGAAATAGTGGGGAACTAATGGAGACAGATGGGAATATGGCTTGCCATTTACTCAAATTGGTAAAGTAATTAACCTCAAGGTGCTGGTTTGCTAGAAAAATTGTTGGAATATCTCAAGGCGCCGGTAAACAGACTCCTGCTTTAACCACTTCTGACAACTGCATCATAAACTAGACTTATTCTGTTCAATTGACCTGTCAACGTCTTGAGTCCAAATAAAGATTTGTATTACAATGCACTTGCTGAGAAGTGGGAGAACACTACCACTGTTTCTTTTCAAATGGGTTGCTGTTCTCTCTCTGCTAGATAGGAGTTGGAATCTCATATACTCATTCTTCAGCCATTATATTCGTTAGAAATCTTCCATTACGGATTGTGTGACAGCTTTGTGACAGCAGATGGTAGTCATTTGGCTTGAGAAAATGAAATGAAAAAACATGGGCCAGACTGACTGGGCTCATTTAGAACAGCAGTGGACAGAGGCCAGATTGAGTTTTTATTTATCGAGGGACATCATGTAATGAAGCCAGTTTCTTTTATTTTTTTTCCTTTCTCTTTTTCCCCCCTGCAGATTGGGTGTATGAGGTAGATTTTCAACATATTAGTACATAAATCTAAGGCAGTCTTGTAAACAGGAATATTTTACCAAGAATCCTTCATCCATGTGACTTCTTTCAAATTCTTCTAAGTTCTTTCCTCATCCATTTTTTTTATTTCCCCCCCCTCCCCTCAATTTAATGGAACAATTTGTTCTGTACTCATTATCAGCTGGAATATTTTTTTCTCAAAACAGCAAGTTAAATCTTCAGGGGACATTTTGTAAGTTGGCTTACATGGATTCAGCTCAGTAACTGGGAGAGTTTTGATCATTCAAGCTCATGCAGTTTTTTATTTCATATGTTTCAATTTGCAATTGAAGCAGCCATGAGAAAAAAAAAAAAAAGAGACGTTTTGATATTGTCATAAAATGTATCTGGAAGGCATATGTCAAGGGAACATACAGAGTAATCTTCATCTAGAGTAAATATAGCCATTCAAGAGAGATGAAAACTGGAAACATAGTATGGTATCTCAATTTGATGAAAACTCAATCGGTTTAGAAGCATTCAAGGAGCACTCATTCGTAACTTCTGCTCTCCTAATTTATCCACAGATGCCTACAATGCCATCCAGTAATGCTTTGCTGCATAATGCTGATTCAGTGACATTATGACCACAGTAATTTAAACAATTTCTTTAGGTATTTGTTTTTATGAATTTCAGGATTTTAGGAAACAAACATAGTTCCAGATGAATGGAGTAATAGGTTTAAAAATACATTTATTGTTCTCAAATATAAATTTTTCAGTAAATAATAATTTTCCTAATAATGCTTCCTAAAATTAAATTTCTCAGTAGGCATTGTGATTTAATAGTTCATGCATTTTATATTCAAGGTAGTCTTCTTTCAAATGTGTTATGAGTTCAGAGACTGTGCCAAGGATAATTTGTCAGTGTCACCTGCACTGGTGCATTTCCATCATTGGATTAAAGATTTGTTAATGTGTAATTGATAAAGAAAACACCGAGCAGCATTTTACAATGATGGGTAGTGGTTTAGAATAGCATTTTATATTTTTCTCCTGACAGGCATAACATTTTATGGGTTTTTTAAACCAATGTGTTCATCCAGACAGAAATCTCATAGAGTTCTTTGATCAGTCTTTCTCAGTAACTGTGTTGGTGAGTTCACAGCACCTAATCCATGTTATCAGTCAGAGTCAGTGGTTTTTAAATCTATGGTCAAATTATACCCTATTTCTCAACCTCTCAACAAACAGACACAACAACCTGCGGAAAAGGGGATAAGCCAATAGCACTTGTAATTGACTGGACAGAGTTTAGTAAATTTTTTAATTCTGAGAAGATAGGCAGGTTAAACATATTTGTTACCTGTGTTGTTTTCTTCTGGTTTTGAACATTTTAATTTATAATCAGACAAGAAGAACAGATGTAGGAGTTGTAATTTAATCATTTTATTGCTATCTTTGTATATTTTGAAGAATTAGGTATTGTACTCCTGGGAAGCCATATTTTATGCCTAGTTGGAAAAATGAATAATGTAATAATATGCAAAATGTGAAGTTTTAGAACTTCGCTACTGAGTAAGGCATATAAACTAATGATCTAGTTAAAGTCCCTTGTGCACCATAATAAATATGGACTAAATTTGTCATTATAGCTTTAGACAGAGGTTTCAGGCTACAGATTTAATTATATCCTTTTTTAATATTCATACTTCTAAACTGCATAATTCCTTTCTACTGTAAAACTGACTGCTATATTAAAACAAACAAAAATGGCAGATTACTAAATGGATATTAACGTGGAGTCAATAAGCATTTGATTTCTGTAGAGAACTGCAAAAAAGAAGAGTGTAAGCCCCATGTTGCTCAGATCTTTTCTTAGATGCCCATCGTTTGTACAGAGAGACCGCCTCCTGTTTTAATGCTGACTTTTGTTACAGAGGTTAATTAGTTATTTATGGAACTCATAAAGGACACAGGGGCAATACAGGAATACCTTTTGTTAGCCATTAAGAAGCAGTGATTATTGAAAAGCCTAATTTAGTCTCCATATGATACAAGTGTTAGCTGAGACTAGCTCATCTCACATTCAGTCAACACTGCTTAATGGTGTCCGAATATTGATGACGATTAATAATGGCTGAATAAAATACCATCACATTAGAATGTTCATTCCAGTCCTCCTATCTCTGTAATAAATGTCTATTGACTTGAATTTAAAGACTTTGTTTCCTTTACAGTATACAGTTGACCAGATTCTTAGATTAGGGTCATCAATTAAAGCTCAGCTGAAAAAAACAAACAACTTTTCCATCCACTTTCATATTCCTGTGGGCACATGTTAGATAAACAAAGAGAGAATAGAAGTATATCCAAATTATTGACTCTTGTCCCATTCTTTCTCTTGGAAAGGCCTTGAAATGCAACCAGAGCAATGGAGAAGTACAAAGGTAGCAACAACAAATGTGAAGATAAAAAGGAGGCAGAGCAGTAACATACATTTTAATGAGGAATAAGCAAAGAAGAAATATTTTATGGGCAACTAGAAGGAAAGTTCAAGCCAAACAATGAATTAGTCAGTACAGTTCCTAATAATTTACAATTTTGGTTGGCTCAGTTGGGAAGAATGGGTTGCAAAGAAGCTGAGGAAGAACTGTGTACTCCTTTGGGTAAAGTCACTGTGGGTAAGTCAGTCCCTTCTATACTGAATAAAATACTGAAGCTGGCTGTTAGGTTTCAGACTCAGTTCCAGGGCTCAAAAATGAGTGTTTCGTGTAGCAGACAGAGCTGGTATTGGGTGTGAAAAAGTTGTTTATGACTTTCAAATCAACAGTGAAGGTCTTTGATTTCTCACTGCCTGCTTAAATGATCCTATTTCTTGTCTTTCTCTTGCTCGCAAATGCACTAGGTAAGAGAAAAGCTAATAGTTTCTGAAGAATAAAACTTCTTTTCTTAAAAAAAGAAAAATTCTGTAGGTGATTGCAGCATATTTTTCATGTGGCTTTCAGATATGGATAGTGAGTGATATTGGATTAGGTTTTTTTATTATTTTTTCTATTATCTAGTATTGTAATTGTTATTTCCTGTCTTGCTTATCCATACTAAAATGCTTTTATTTTATCAGAGGGCATATTATAAACATTTTTACATATTTATACATTTTGTTATTATGCAAATTGCCAAGAGCTATCACAAAGGTGAAGGAGAGTTAAGAATAAAGGTAAAAGGACTTTTATATCAGACGGTCATTCAGTAGATGTATGAAGGACATCTTTCTTCAGTCTTAACTAAAATTGTTAAAGTCATCAGAGCATTTCTGTAGGAATGTTACTAGCTGCTCCTGTGATGGGCTGAAGGAGGAGGGAAAAAGCTGTTTTCAAGTTAGTCCTTGATTTACCTGCTAAGGCTGGCAGAAATAACAACATTTTCAGTGTTTTAAGAATACGTTTTTTTTCTTACCATGGGGTTATCAGCATTGATAATTCTGATCAAATTCTCTTGATTAAAAAAAAGTAATCCTGTTATAGGGCTAAAGATTATAATCATGTAGTCACATAAAAGTGCAGTCAAAGGTTCAGAAGGTTTCATAGGCACATATCCATATCAGAGTGTCTATGAAATATTTCAAAACATTGGTGGTATGGAAAGCTGCAAGTTTGCATTTAATCAAAACCAAGCTAATAGTCATAATCATGTTTACTGTGTCATTGCCTAATTATTGACCAAGAAGGAGGTCTGTTGGGCCACACATTGGGTGAATACAGAGGAACACAAAAGCATTTCCTGACTACTTACAGTTTAAGTTGCAGGAAATGAAAAATTAGAATAAAAATTTTAAAGTGTTTTTTGAGGGATCGAAATTAGATGTCAAGGATCCCCTCAGCATGAACATTAAAATTGAAGAATTCAAACAAGAACTGAATCTATTGATCAAGAATAAAAAGTGGCATTAATTAGGGACAGCAGATGACCAGGCAGTGTGATTATAAACTACATCTTAGAACATCTTACAGTTATTAGCAAGCTTTTCTGAAGAAGCAGCATAGTTTGCAATTTAAGAACTCCACCTTCTGCTGGTACTGCTCAATATATGAAAGCTTGTATATACATCATTTTGTCCATGTCTAGAGTTTTCAGCCTTCCAGCAAAGCAGGTGAATTAAATGCAATTCATTATAAAGGTGGGCTTCAGACTCACACTACCATCTGGACATAACAAAACTGTCCCATTTACAAAGTATGCTGATACTATCACAGCAAGGACCATGGAACTAGCCTGACATACAGAAAGAGGATATTATACTATTACTCAAAAGTGAGCAGAAAGAGCTATTTATTCCTCAGAGATTCTGCTTACGCATTAGAGAAGTGAATTTCATCTATTGTGAGCAGAGTCCATTCCAGCTCTTTCCTGTATGGTAGCATATGAATCCCATGGAATATGTATTGAATTGAAGAGTTTCAAAATAGTTTACAGCTTTTCTTAAACAGTAATGGAAAGCACACCAAAATTTAGCACAATTTTCTTTTTTGCTTTGGTTCTTATTTGTTTCTCTAGTTTTGTATCCTCTAGGCTCTTATTTTTGTTTGTTTTCCTGATTCTTCTGTTTTCTTAAATTATGTAATTTTTCTGTAGTTAGTCTATACTGTGATTATGTGAGAAAATACAAGTACAGGACAGACAAAAAAATTAATTCTGATTATCATGCCATTTGCTATTTCAGTAGGAAAATCTGACATCTGGCATACCTCAAAAGTCAAAGGAAATGTTTAAGAGCATTTCTTCTCTGTGAAAAAATTAATGATTAATGTGCTCAGGCAATGCTAACACTGGTTCTGGTTTGAGATCAGCATGACATTTACTATGATATTTTGTCTGGCTGCTTCTATTCGTTGATACTTACGACTTTCAATAAAAAAATAAAGCCTAACATCTTTTTAAGAGAGTGACTTTGGAAGCCCATCTGAACATGTGTTGGTGACTGTTTTCCTGACCATGTCAAACGTCTGTGAGCCAGGAAATAACTTCAAGTGTGCTGAACATGGTTAAACACTATACCAGTGTTTCTCCCTGAGTGTCAGGTCTTTTCCAAGGTCACCTAATTAGAGTTGTTTACGACAGCCATTTGCCTCCACCTGTTATTGATGGTATATAAACAGCTCTTCCTGGCATGGAACAATGCATCAGAGAGATAGCTACAGAAAAAGAGCTGAGCTAAAGGAGAGTGCCCCCAGTGCACTGACACACAGTAGAGTTACTCCAGCTTAGAGCACTTGGCATACCTTCTTAACAGTTACATTTCCAAGTACCTTTCTCTGATCACAAATACCATCTTATAGAGCTATAGTGATTTTCTGGTAACATCTGTTACCAGATCTGTTTGGAATGTAATGGAATGAATATCTCACCAATGAACTCAAAAATACCTTGGTATTTAGTTACAGTGATGGTTGTGATATCCTGTTGCTGAGGTGGAACATCCCTAGTATATAATGTTTCTCCTTGGGCATCCAGGGATAATCAGATAAACTGTTCAATTCACAAAAGTCTTTGGGTGGATATTCTCGTAAGTCCTTTATTAGGGTTAGCATTTTCTCATTTTGGCACTTCAGGTGTATGAAGTAGGATTGTATAATGATCCCACTGTAGTCCAGGAGAGAGGAAGGTAGGTTACAGGCTTAAGAGCAGGAATCTGTCTTGTGGTCTCTCCATCTTCCCTTCTCTGTCCACTGATAAAGCCTGGGGGGCTGAGATGCCTAACTTTGATACTGAAAGTCTGATGTTTATGTTAGTCAGTATAAATGCCACTCTTTAGGCATCCTTAGGGTCTTCCTGCAAAATGCCTAGTGTGCCAAGAATTCATGCTTGTGCTCACTATAAACAAGGACTCCTGTGTACACAAGTACTGATCTACTAAAAATGGTCTGCTAGTGCTCTGTCCCTCACGTGGCAGTGGCAAGCCTGAGACTTTCTGGTCACATGTCAGAGATGGAGAATGTTAAATGGAAACTAAAAAGTCACTCATGAGTTTTGTTCCGATTCATCTCTCTGACAAAAGCCACAAGTGTGAAATCTGTGGGCACTGGAGGGAAGTGCCCACTTTTCCACTTACAGGGCATCATCCTATGTTTCAGTAGAAAGAGCGTATTTCTCAAATGATAACAGCATTTGCTGCAGAAATCAAGTGCACATCTTGTAAAATTATCATCCAGGAGGTGCCATTTCATCATTTAGGCATGTTGTGTTTCCTAGTGTAGCAGTAAGTATAGCACAACTAAGCGAGAAAAAAAATAAAAATTTCAGGTTTGTGTGAAAAAATGCATCAAAGCTTTAGTCTGAGTAGTCCCTTTCCCAAAGAGGGGGGAAAGGATGCAAGAGGTAATAGTTTAAACAGGGAGAAATGTTCCCCTCTCAACCACAGTAAGCTGTCAGCTGCTGAATCTGTGTTATTTTCAATTATGCTCATCTGATCCCTGTGTATACAGGAGACATATGTCACTTTGCAAGAGACACTGTGAGCTGCCTAGGTTAACAAAGCCTCCAGTGCTATTGACTTAAGAAACAGGCAAATAGCTCAGCATTATTACAGTTCTCATTTTAAAAGTATTTTTAGGCCATGCTAAGAATGAGGCTCATTCCTATGATTATTCTCTGTGGTGTTCATTCCGTGGTGCTGTGTGAGTCCTATACAGAATGTCGTCTCATTTGGCTAAATCTGACTGCTTGAATTTTTGTGCACTGTCTATACTAAATAACAGTTGTCTACAGAGTTTGTCAAACTCATGTAAATAATCTAAGTTGGTGTTGCTGGATCTCGATGCATTTCTCAAGTTATAGGGATTGAAGCGGCTACTCATGCATTGCACAAGTCAGACGTCACCTGTTACAGATGAAAAAAGATCTTTCTGTATCTAAGGAAGAGAATTGTCCTTCTGCTTCACTGAACTGAACTTTGTGTTTAAGTTCACATTTTCACATGACTCAAGACATGGAATCTGGCAGCTTCTTTATCATTTACCCACATTTTGCCTTTTCCCCATTCCCAAAACTGTCTTTCTTCCCTCCACAAGAACAGACGTTGTTTTCACCTTTCTAGTTTGATCAGCTTGCAAGCAGATGTTCTTATGTAATTTCTAATTAATTGATTTCTTCCTCGGAGGGTTTTGGTTCGCCTGTTTTAAGAAGATACCTTAACTTTAAAAAATAAACCAAAAAGCACACTTCTTGTTGTCTTGTGCACTTCAAAATGAAAATATAGTAAAATATGTCTGTGAAATGAAAGCAACTCCTAAATTGGCACAAAAAGTTTATGCATTGTATCTACAAATACTTTAGCTAAAATGTCTCTGTTATATATAGCTCTTGCATCAGTTACTGCATTTCAGTGCCGATTCCCCTTGTCCATCCTGAATTGGAGAGTTCAGCAGTCCCACCTGTCTCCTCTTGTTGCCTCCAAAAGAGAGGAAAAGAGGAATGGAGTTTTTGAAATAAGAAAAAGATGTCTTTCACTTAGAAAAAGATAAGGGACAGTTTCTGCTGTTTTGGGGGCCCCCAAGATAATGAATTTCCAAGCATAAAGAAGCCTTTTTCTTCTAAGGACTGTCAAGTGTGTTGTAGTTAAAGAAGTTCCTTTGGATTATAATCTTCTGTTGCATCACTTGGCCTGTGGACATATTCCCTCTTCAATTCTTTGATCGTGCCACTTAAATGGGCTGCCACCTCAGCTGAATGTCAACACCTTCATCTTGTCAGAACTACCCCAAATTGACCCACCAGCCAGATCACTAGTAGAAGCACTCCCAAGTGTATTTCATTTAAGATGAGCTTGGTTGCTTAAACAGTGGAAATGGTAAGGTTTTGCCATCTCTGCTTAGTTTAACTGAAATGCCTTTTTGGAAAAGTTCGTTTGTTTTGCTAGCATGACAGGAGAAGAATAATTTTGGCTGGAATGTTGTAAGGAGGGAGATAAGCAGCTAGAAGAGGCAGCCTTTCAGACAACATACCTGGGATTTAAAAAAGATGTGTTCATCATCTCACACAATTTATTAAGTGTGAATACATTGTTCAAAATATATGGAGATCTATAACAAGCTTACTTAGATGTTTGTGAGCCAGAAATCCGACTGGGGTTCTCTAGTAATTTAAATGTGAAAGACTTCTTGAGGAAATGATTTTATAACAAGCATGGTGTATATCTGAAACTCTGCGAAACAAAACTGGGTATGCACATGTACCAGCCCAGACTGAAATGAAAGTGATCTAATAAGTCCTTTCACATCTACTTTTCCAGTTTTGCTTCTATCAACAATAAAATGAGAACCCCAGGCCAGAACAAATCCGTTTACACAAATGGCTAATAACAGCCCACCCCTTCCCAGAACAATTTCAAAGAACAGCAAAGAGAAAGAATGCTCCTTTTCCCTTGAAGCCCTCCTTCACACTAGCTTTTCATCTAAGATTGGACACATGATAAGTAGGAGCACTTTTATACTGCAGCATCATTATACCCTGTCATAAGTATAATTGGACATAAGGTATCACGAGAGAGCAGAACTCCATCCTGTGAGGAGAGACTGAAATATTTCTAGCGCTAAAGCTACGCATCTCTGGACAGAAAGAATCTAAAATGTTTCAATCCCTAACTAAAATACATAGAAACTTTTTCTTTCTAGCTAAAATCCTTTTAGAAATCCCATCAGTACACATAAACCCTCTAGAATCTGTACTATGTTTCACTGTTTTTCCCCATCTGTGCCTTTAAAATACATAATCCTTTGTTTTATCTAAACTATATTGAATCTCCCTGTTGCTGCTGAGGAAATGTATTTATCATCCTTGAAGTGTGTGTTACATACCTGCCTTCCATTCCAGAAGGGAGTAATAAATAAAAGATAACTAATTGTTTAGTGGCTGATCTGACAGAGAGAAGATGCTGGGTCAGAGAGGACCAGTCCTACATAAATTACTCTGGCAGAGTGAAGAGATGTTTGGTTACTGGACTTCTTGAGGATTGGTAAGGGAGATATGCTGGGGATGTCATACAATGACAACAGTGAGATTTGGTAACCAGCTTCCCTGGATAACTGAATTTCACCGTATGAAACACATTTATAGAGTAAGCCATGAAGACACCTATGTACTTTAGATGTAAACAAAGAATGTAATAAAGAAAGTTATATTGCTAGGATCACAGGCTAATTCAGGCTACAAGAGACTTCAGGGAAGTATCTGGTTGGCCCTCAAAGCAGGGTCAGCTATGAGATCACACTAGATTGTTTGAGTTTTCATCCAACTGTGTCTTGGAAACCTCATGAAACACATCTTGAGACACCCTTTAGCACATTTTATTAGCAATAATGAAAAAATATATTTATTCGTCTTTGCAAAAACCTTCTCTGTCTCACATGACACCCTTCATTGCTGCTCCTGAGACCCAGCATTCTCCCTCAGAGTTTAGACAATAATTTTTTGGAAGTCAGTCCTTCTATTTCCATGAAAACATCAGGAGAATCTATGAAAACCCTGAGAAAGGAATTCAGTTTGCAAAATGGCTTGTGCTGCCAGAGCGTGTTTTGAGCTAAGTAATTTTCTGATTAACTGAGCTCCGATGGCAAGGTTCAAATAGTTTCCAAACCTCTCCATGATCTAGGAGGTTTGGATGCAATAGCACAGATTTGGCCCAATCTGTAATTCTGATATTGCAAATATGCTTCAGACTCTGAAGCCTTTAAAGTCTGTTGGATGTATCCGAATACTGATTTTACTATTTAATTGCTTAGAGGGAACTAATTGGAATACATATGAAATAAATATGGATTTCGTTTCTGCTATCACATTTCTACAGTGATTTTTCATTTTAATCTGGCAGTTCTGGTGAGCTGATGTTGGACACATTTAAAATTTGTCTTGTTTTTTTTTATTTATTATATTGTTGAATGTATGGAGACAGAAAATGGGTAAAAGTTTAAGGCAGCAATTAATGCTTTAAAAAGGAACAGAAGAGACAAAAGAGTTGGGGCAGGGTGGGGGAAACAACTTGGAAGAAATACTTTTATTTTTGCCAGGTACCAGAATCTGCACTCAAATATTTCCAAGTCCTTCTGGTCCTATTAAGTACTAAACAAACGACACAGATACTGCTAGTGCAGCATTGGTTATTTTGCAATGCTTTACTTGGCTGTGTGAAAATAGACTTTACATTATCCTGCGCTTATTGCTGTAATTCCTGTCAGCAGACAGGCTGAGGTTATAACAACTGTTTCAGGTTTGAAATATTTTTGTTCAGAAATCTGACATGATTTGCTAGTTGTGACAACTGATTTGACAATGACCAGTGATTTAGGTCTACCTGTAATAAGTGAATTAATATGAGTTAAAACATAGTGATCTGTCATGTTTAGAGATACCTCAACAGCTGGCTGACTTGTCCTCTGTCAAGCTAGTTTGTCCTGCGCAAATCTTCTGTCAAGTACGGAAAAGAACTGTTGAGAGAAAATTACATGGCAGTTTTCGAGTTAGTGATGAATTTTTCTCCCAACATACCAGCTGTGCCAGCAACACTATTTTTTGTGGCATTAATCAAATATCTTGCCTGCAGCGTCTTCTCTTTCCCAAAGGCTAGAAGACGAATCTGTCAAAAAATTTCACTGAGATTTGCCAAGAGCTTTTACTAAGCTCAGGTACTAGTCCATGTACCTTGGAAGTTTGAATAAGGCTTTCAGAGATGTTGCTGTCTGAATTAAAAGTCCTGTAGTGTAATTTTACCCAAACATTAATTCAAAGCCATCATTACAGTGAACATGATAAAATTAAGGAGTCTGCCATAATAAGGCAAAGTACTCAAGCTTTATTAATGTACTTCACTTGCTGACTTATAGCACTGTGCTTATTTTTAGTTATAGTTCTGCAATTAGGAAAGTACAAGAACAATTGAAGGCCACAGAGTGATCTAGCCACTTTTTCTGCAGATGGAGGAAACTGAGACAAGTTTAGGTTGCTGAACATGAATACATACTCTGTTCTTATTCCACGTATTGCTTATTTTCATTAAAAGTATAAACTGTAGGAAATTCCAGATATCAGATCTTCAAAAGATTGCTACTCAAGTGAGAGGACATTCTTTTACCTTTTATCCATGTGCGTGCAGACCTGGCTTAGTTTTGGCTGGGATAGTGTTAATTTTCTTCCCAGTAGCTGGTGCAGTGCTGTGGTTTAGTTTTAGTCTGAGAACAATGATGATAACATACCAGTGTTTTAGCTGTTGCTCAGCAGCACTTACCCTGATCAAGGATTTTTCAGTCTCTCATGTTCTGCCAGTGAGGAGGGACACAAGAAGCCAGGAGAGAGCAGAGACAGGACACCTGACCCAAACTAGCTAAAGGAGTATTCCATACCACAGCATGTCATGCCCAGTATATAAACTGGGGGATTTGGCCAGGAGGGACTGATCGCTGCTCAGGTCGGGCTGATTCTCAGTCAGCAGATGGTGAGCAATTCTACTGCGCATCACTGCTGGTTATTGTTGGGTTTTTTCTCTTTTAGTTTTATATTCTCTTCCCTTGTTATTTCTTTTGTCAGTAGTAGTAGTACTACTAGATTTTATTTTAGTTATTAAACTCTTCTTATCTCAACCTGCGGGTTTTGCGTTCTTTTGATTCTCCTCCCCATCCTGCCTGGGGAGGGGAATTGAGGGGGATGATCGAATGATTGCATGAGCAAATGACTGGATGGTACGTAGCTACCAGCTGGGTTTAAACCATGACAACACCATTGCATGTGCTTAGTGACATGCTTTCATAGCTTTAAGGCTGCCAGCAAAGTTGGGTTTGCCTACCACTCAAAACTTGCAAAATTCAGAGATGTAGCACCATACAGTAGGGGGGATATTGAACTCCTCCCTGTAGGCACTCTGTCTTGGAGAAAAAAGATTAAAGAAAAAAATCCTTCTGATTTGCTTTCTGAGCAGTGCTGATGCATGAGAAGTTAAAGCTTAATAAGTGGAGGGCAAGTATCCTTCACCAGAGTGAGCCCATGCATTGTGGTCACATCTAGTTCCTGAGATTGCTTTCCTGTTCCCACTTCCATTGGTTCTCCCATTCACAGATTGACTCCTTCTCTTCCACATAAGTTCTTAACACATACTGAAACATGTCTTTCATGTGGGATTGAAGAGGAAGGAGTAGAATCAACTTAGAACAACTCCATCTATCCCTGCTGGAGACCTCATGTAGACTAATAGCCTCCCTGGTTATGTCAAAAGCCTGTAATAAATGTGATGGTTAAAGTGTGGCACTAGACTTTGGTACATAGCCCTTGTGAGGGAGGTCATTCATCAGCAAGTCAACATTATCCCTTTGTTGTGCTAAGGTCTGAAATCAGATTTGAAAGGACCCAGGCTGTGCTGATGACTTTATCTGATTATTACTCCGTTGGACATGCAGTTTGGAGAGGCATTGGCCTTCATTAACAAGACTTTCTAAACTCTTTGCTCTGCTCCTGAGTTTATTAGTCCCAGCTAGAGTCCCTGGAAGGGCTCCTGTGGCTGGTTTCTTTCATGATACCCGAAGATCACAAAGCACTATAGCTACAGTGCCTTGTCAATTCTTAATACATATTTGTTTAAACAAACATAGTCTAAAGAGATTTTCATTCAATATCCTCTCTACAATGAACACTGGATATGGGAAGTATTATGCCTCTCTGAGGAAGATTTTTATTTAAAAATTATTTCCCTTCAGAATTCAAATGTGTAAACTTTCTTCTGCAAAAAGTAAAGGCAATTTTAAGGTGCACAGAAATAATGACTAAAAGAAACAAAAATAAAAAGCATCGGCTCTAGCTGCAATTGTATTTTTGAATTATCTGTGTTTCTACATGCTCTGTGTTCTAATGATTACAGTCTTCTTACATATTGAGGAAAACTAAGCCAGTGTTTTAAAGGCTGGAAACAGACACTATACCCAAAATATAGAAACCACCTGTGTTTTTTCTATACCAAGTCCTAACAAATTGTAAAACGGTCTTACAAAAGCTTTTGTGTCCATACCTACTTGTAAATTATACCATTCGTTCCTTTAATGCATAAGTAAATTAAAATCAGGCGCAAATCAGTATCATTGTCATTGAGAATAGAGTTCCTGCCCCCAACATGAGTAGTTGCACAAATTCCTAATTCAGCATCAGATCCATTTTTTTTCTGACACCTGAATATTTTTGTTGATTTACATACATCTAACTAATATTTGGGAAATATTTACATACTAGTGCATTGGTTTGAATGTATTCAGAATCTATATGAAACAAAAGAACAACTGCATGGAAATATCAAAGGTTATTGCAATGGAAGTCACTTTACAGTAATTTAAGTAGTTTAGTTTAGGTAATATTTGACATGTCTGTCTGCCAGCCATCCTGTCTTTCTACCTGTCTGTCTTTTTTCAAGTGTTTCTGCCTGCAGAAATACTTTTAAAATTCCAATAAAGAAAAAGAGAGGTTTTTTAAATCATGCGGTTGTATATCCAAAAAGGTATCTTATTTTGGATGTGGTGTATTTTACAGTTTGACAAGTTGGAACTTTGTAAACTGACAATTGGGCATAGACAAAGGTATCCATTTATCTCATACATGTCTTGTTGAGGCAAAGCTGTCAGAAGAAATCTTATCACATGGTGCCCCATTTGTTTTCTGTAGTGATTTATGAAGGTTTTGAAAAGGTCTTGTGATCCCATAGGCTGCCACGATTCTCTGACTCTTCTCTGTCAATGGATCAGATTTTTGACATTTTCTGAGAGCATTCAGAAAAGATTTGATAAATCAGCTTGTGGTGTTTATTTTAATTGATCTGAAGCCCATTCCTTCAAGAATTCATCAAACACTGTGACAGGGTCCGGGTGTGCTGCAGTGAAATGAAAGAACTGGGTTGGCCATGCTTCTGTGATGATGATATAGATATTTTGTTGAAAGTTTATGCTCACAGACGAGAAGATGTCATAACTAATTTAGAATGTTGTAAATCTTGTGACGCAGATTCTAATTCATAAATCTCATCTATCACATGTGATTCATGAAACGATAGACAACCTTTGATGAGAAGGTACTTTTGTGTGTGTTCCAAGTTCTTTGCATTTTTTTCCACTTCAGAAATAAATCACTCCAGAACAACAGAATTCTGTTATGACTGTGGTGCTGTAAAGGTCTCTTATTCTTTAGCATCTGTTCTTCTTCTCATGAGGGGTAACATTTCTTCTCTTTAAGATGCAGATGAATAAAGCTCTGTCTGTGCATGCACTTCACTTTATAACAGAGAGGAAAATGTAACTGATTGCAGTGGTTCTGGTTGAGGAGTCATCACATTTGGCTGGTATAACCTGGGTCTCTTTTCTTCTCTCACAGGAACCTCCATCTGTTGAAAACATCACCACAAACACCTGTCCTGATCAACCACAGTCAGTGTCTTTGATCTCTTCACTCATTCCTGTTGTGCTTGATTGGTAAACCTGTAAGGAGACCATTGCAGGATCTGAGCCTCTCTCTTATCAGCCAGTCCACTCTTTTTCCTGCTAACTTGAGGCATTGCTGCTGAGTGGTGGCTGTGGATGGTCAAGGAGGGAATTTGTGGTGGTGTATTTGATCTCTCTAATTAAAGGAAATGAGCAGGGGATGACTGATAAGCAGGCTGGCCTATCAGGCAATGAATGGTAATAAATAAATAAATAAATGTCACTCAACAGTGCTGCCAAGAAAACTGCTGAGGACTGGTATCAATCAATGTCTGTTTATCTGTGTAGGACTCTGTCTTCAGATACAAAGTTTAGGTAACTCCATACATTATCAGAATAATAAAGTAACAAGGCCAAGCATTCAAAGTTTAAGTAGTCTTAGAATTAAGTTTGCCAGTGCAATATTCATTTGCCATCCTTCTGAATACACATTTCTATATTCTTCCTCAGTGTCATGCTTGTGGTAATACTAAATAGAGAACTGAGTGAACAGTTATTCGTTGTTCTTAGTTCATGCACAGAACCCAGGTGACCCTATATTATTTTCTTACAATAATCCCTTTCACTTGCATTTTAACTTCTGTATGGAGTGATGCTAGTGCTTCTTTTCAAAATTGTAAGTTGCTACTTCTCTGCATTGCTTGTTTTCTCAGAAGTGCTAGATATGTGGCCTGTGGAAGAAAAACATGATTGAGTTTGTGCTCAACACAGCTGGTGTATGAGACGATACAAGAGGATCCTTAATGCAGATTTTAATGCCAAGCCTTTACTGAGTTCTTGAGTATGTACAAATGGCAGTTTCCAAAATCTTGTAATTCAGTCCCATATTCATTGGAAGAGATAAAACATGCTTTGCTGAAGTGAAGACATATTTCTCTTTAAAATCCTGCTCTAGAGGGATAAATCTGGACCCCTACAGTGAAACAATTAGCCTTTTATAGAAATACATGCTTATATCAGTAACTATTTCTCCTTGCTATCTTTCTTGACATTTTTCGAAATGCTTATGGCCGAAGGAAAGATCAACCAGAGAGAATGCAGCCTGGACAACTGGCTAAACGACATTTTGTGGGATACTTCACAATGGCTAGAATAGCAGCAAGTGACCATCACAGACAGAAGAACGAAATCTAAAGTATTCACCATCCACTCAGTGCAGGACTTTTTAGGTTCCTCATTTCTTTTTGCCATTTAGAGCAGATCTTACTACGGGTTACCAGAGAGGTCAACAGTTTCTCCTGCTGTACATGGACCAAAGAATTCGGAGTTATCTTTTTTTCCTGACTTCTTTCTGAGATTATTTTGCTTACCTATGGCTTCTTTTGCATATGATTAAGGAAAGGTTTATCTGCTCACATAATTATGGGTTGACCTGCAAAGCAATTTTGAAGGCTCTTTCTGAGAGGAGCTATCAGCATAGTATGAATTTCAATGCAATGTTCTGCTTCTCCACACAAAGAAAAGCTTAAATTTTCTGCAGCACTGCAGTATTCCAGATGTTCTCAAACAGGGAAGACTGAGGGCTAAGTAGACATAATTCAAGGTGAGGGATTGAACACCTGGACTCTGTGCTTTTCTTCTCAAACTTCTCTTTCTTTCATCCTCTACATCTTTTCCTCTCATTATTTTTTTCATCTAGAGTAACAGTAGCACAAAAGTAGTTGTCTGTGTGCCTGATTCTAAGCCCTGCCTTTTCATAGGCATCTTTCTTTAACGACATTGAGATCCTAACTTTATCTAGTGTTGGGCCAAGACTCAGCAGACAGATTCAACTGCACTTAATCTCCCAGTCATGTTGGTCCAGTCTATCCATGGTCAGTCTTGATGTACCACACTCTTGCTACTCCACTGTGGGCTGTCTCCTTAACAGAAGCAGTTGGCATTTCCAAAATGCGTATACTGCTTGACCATTTTTCTTAGAAGAATAAATGTACGTGAGAATTTGGAATGGACATTTCAAAGGGACAGAGCCACTATGTAGAAGCAGTCATAGAAAGCTGTTTAAAAGATACCTTAGACTCTCTGAGGGTGCAATTTTTAAAAGTGCTGGCAGCTGTACACGGACTTTAAAAGCGCAGCGCATTGCCAACAGGTGAAGTTTTGCAGGATGTCTGTAATTCAGAGGTTTTATAAAAATTTTTTTACTTGACCAACTGCCAATCTAATCAGTTGGTAATGAACTTGATGTTTTAGCTCTGAGCTGAAGTAAGAAAGCAAGAGAGCACTCAAAGTCTGCAACAGCAGGATCAACAGATTTTTCAGTGTTACTTCTACATTAAAGAAGCAAATAATTTGGAATTTAAATTAATGATAGAATTAACCACTTTTTCAAATTCTTCCAAGGGTGCTTCAGCTTCTGATATCAGTTTTTTCTACTCAGGAAGGATGAAAAAGAAATATGCTTTGAACATGATTATTTGTAATCTCCAGCAATGTTTTCTGTTTTCTGCCACCTTGACCACCAAAATATTGAGTGGCTTTCACTCTTTCCAAAGTGTATTCTTTTTGATCTGGTCACTGTAAATAAGTGAAATTTAATAAAATGCATTCTGGGATAAACAGATCTGCCAGTCATAAAGCAAAAAAACAGACAAACAAAAAAACCCGTAAACCCTCTTAATTTGTGGGTTTGGATCTTGTTTAGGAAGGAAGGAAAGTGATTTTATGAACTATGCACTGAAGGTTAATTCAACAGATATCACACTACAGCCATCTTTGTTCTATTATTGTGTACTATCTTTTTAATGTCATTCAGGGGAACATAGAACTCAGTGCTCAGCTAGTATGAATTTTCATGGCTGTGTTGAAACCAATGGAGCTAGATCAATTTACTCCAGCTAGGGTTTGCTATTTATTTTTAAAAATACATTATTCTGAGTCCGTATTGGAAAAGCGATTTCACAGACATTTTGCAACAGTGGGCAGTTCTTAGTTGTTCCTTTTTTGCACTAAAGAAGCAATTGCTGATAAGTCTCATCAAATGATGCTTCTCAAAACAGCAGCTCTGGCACTTTATATTAGTGGAAGACATCAATTTAGGTGTGAGTGAGTTAAGAAAGCATATCCTTGCTAATTAATGTATTTTCCATATTGGCCTGCATTTGGTAGCAATGCTTTCATCCAACCTGAAAGGTACCATAACAAGCAGGTGTTACAACAATCTTAGCCCAGAGGTATCCAAGTCTTTTTGCCTGGCAGCATTCCATCTACAGACTGGAAATAGCTTGTGGAGAAGTTGTCAGTGAGATTTATTGCATTTTGGAATTTTCATTGATTAATTATCTCTCCAGTTCTTCACCATAGGCAACACCCTGAGTTTTGAGACTATGCATTAAAACTTACTTGCTTATGTTCATCAATTCAAAACTGTGGAATTTTGATAAGTCATATCTTACAGGAGGGGAGACAGAGATGGGTAGATGTAGCTGTGCTTCTGTACTTCTTCACAGACCACATAAAACAGAGGAAACCATCCAGGCAGGGTTTTCTTACAGAATTTGCAGATAGCCTTCATAATTGCCAGCAGTCACATAAGTAGTCTTACTTCAACAACAGTGACAAGTCACGGAGTTAGGGCTGATTGATCTGCTAAGAACCAGGTTATTCATGACATTTTGTGAAGGGATAATGGATTTAGATTTTATTTAGTTAATTTTTCTTTCCTGTATACAAAGATTAGAACAGCTTAAAGTAAATTAATAGCACAGTACTTATTAAAATTATTTTATTGCTTGCAAACATAAATATGCAAAGATCCAGATAGAAAAGCCACTCTTATTGTATGTTTACCATTCTAACCCAACTAAAAGATATTTATTTCAGCAGCTACTTGTAAAAAATCTCTTTCTAACATAAATCTTGGATCTTAAAGGAGTGGAACAGTAGGCTAACCAGCTTAATAAAAGGAGAGAGATGATGCAACTAATCGACAGTGCATTGAAGCCAGTGTTATCAAATCATTTATTGCACTAAATACTCTCTCAAGTTCTGTTGCAAAACAATTAAAGTACTGATGGCAGGCTTAAGTTACTTCAAATCATTTGGCAGAATTGATCCACAATTATCTTTGTAATCCCTGAAGCCCCAACCACTAAGTCCTCCATCCACTTTATATTTCCTACACACGGTTCTCATACCTGTCAGCTGCCATGCTCCATATCCACTGCAACCAGCAACTTCACTGAGCCCAAGAATTCCACTCTAAATCTGCTTGTGCTCTGAATACTCAAGTTCAAGTGTGCAGAACACTTGTATTACAGTATGCACATCAGCTTTCAAAGAGCTTGTAGTTTGTAGTCTCGTTTGCTGTGTGTAGGAATGTCCGTGATCATGGAATAAACGAGACATCAAATTAGATGCTCTCTGTGGACGCTTACTTAGTATTTGAAAGGGTGTTGTCTTCTATTTAGTGTTACAATGCTTGTAGTAATACTACTTTTTAGGAAATGTTATGTTCATCTCTAATACGAATCAAAAAAGAAATAGAAAAATGCCTTTAGTGCAGTTTTATACGAGTTCTCCAAAATGTAATACAGACATTATCATATCAGATGAGTAATTCATGCAGCATGGCACCTTTCCTCTGGCACTTTAGAAATGCAACTCCCCTTGGCAGGGAAAATGTCAGTCCAAATGATTAGAGTTTAGCAGAGTTACATGTACCACAGCGCAAAATTGGACAGTAGCAAGTGTTAGATAGCCTGAATTATACGGAGTGATTTTTGTGATACCCATAATAAATTGGAGATTTGTGACTCTCACATCATCATTCTAAAACCTAGAAGCCAGATTTTCTTCTGTGGCTAATGACATGAGGGAAAAGGCATGAGATGCAGGAGAGGAAATTTGGCCTTTTACCCTGCAGATGTTGGACCAGAATGTGCCCACAGCAGGCAACAATGGAAGAGGTGCAAGACAGCTTAGTGTTGGGGGGATGAGTTTGTACTTGACTTAACCATGCCAATTTTGAGCTATGAAGTCAAACCAGAAGAGTCCCACTGGAGACTTAACTGTGGGAATTTCTGTCTGAAAAGATTTTTCCTTGTGCAGCCCCTGTGCAGTGTAAAGAGAGCAAAGCAAGACCAAGAGCACACCACTATTTTCTGCAGAATTACTGAAGGCATCCATTTCACTTTCACTAGCCCTGGCCCTCAGATAAAAAAGGTTTTTAATTGCCTTCCTACTGTTAAAGCTTATCCCCACTTGTTTAGTCTCCCTAGTTCAGGCATCGAGCATCAATGCACTTTTGTTTGTTTGAATGCCAACATATTGAACCATTAGAACAGAAGGCACCACTTAGTCCATTACCCAGTCAATTTTCAGTTTAAATACCATTCTCATAGGTTTGTAAGGGATTAGAATTGGTTTGAGTGGCACAGGGAGCTTTTTGGTCTCTATTGCACAAAACAGGGAGTTATTCTTATCTCCTTGATAATAAGTTGCTCAGAGTAAGGGAAGAAAACAGAATTTCAGTTATTGAATATTTAATTTTGGACAGCAGTTTAATCAGAAGTGGGATTTGGGCAATTGCTCTAGCCCCCACCTTACATACTGCAGTTTCAGTTCTTAGCATTCCTTAATTATCCCACTGAGATGTTTGAGGAGCAACTAGTAGTGAATGAACTTGGCAAATCAGCTATTACCCAAGTAATGAAATACAAATACATATGTTTGACAATTCTACAGGGAAATTGTCGAAGCTAGGATTCTCCATGGATTGTATTGGCCAAGAGAGAAAAAACAGGTGTTGTTATCAAAATCTGTATACAAACAATTTGACTAGAGTTTTAAAATACTGTGAAGCATTTTCCCCCTTCAGCTAATTCCAGGCATGTCAGTTAATGTATAGAGAGCACTGATTGTCAAATAATGAATCTGTAATGGCTGTGGATTCACACAGTGACGTAGTTCTAAATATTCAAGGATTTTACATTAACATTATATCTAAGAATGCGTATCAACTTTGCATCTAACCTTAAACAAAGGAGAGTTCAGCTCTACTGAGAAAATTGATTTTATTCAACAGTAAGGCGAGGGGAATTAGTACATTCAATATTTGTAGAAAGAAAACAGCAAAGCCCACAAGTCTGGGTGGTTTGAGATTGTTCTTTGTTTCAGTAATTATACCTTTGTATGTTAGATCTCATATTTGCACTTTCAGAAGTATTTTAAATGGTTTGTGCATCAATCATGTCCTGGACCTGCTGGATTTCTACACAATTTTAAAATTAATTTACAGCCAAACTAATTCAAAGTGAAACTGAGCTTTAACTTTACATCTGTAGCTATCTCATTCTCTCTGTCTGGGACATTAGAACAATTTAATTAGTAACCAAATGTCAGTTGCCTGTAGTTCTTTTGCATGATATCTCAATGTGCTAATTTCTTAAATTAACATAATTTATTATTTAAGCTGTCTTTGATTTCAGGGATAGAGTTGTTTGAATTATTTCATCTGAGGCCTTTCATTCATATGCAAGAGGACACAAATAGGAATAGTTCATCAGGATGAATTTACTAATGTTTACTGTAGAATGATAAGCCAATGTAAAGCTAGGAAAGCTTCTCAAGCCTTGCAGATCTCCATTTTGCCATTAGCCATACCAGTTTAAATAGTATGCCGCAAGAAATATCGACAGGTCAAGTACAGCAGAGAAGAGTGCGTGTCCCAGCGGCCTTTACACTGACAGTTTCTCCCACATTAAAGAGTTAACTAGCAGCCTACCAGCTCAGAGTGGAAGCTAATGAATGAAATGGAGATTGATATAGACTCTCTTTGGAGGTGCATCGATCTGTATCTTCTGAACTCAGCTTAGGAATTCTGCAGGCAGCATTGCATGAGTAACCCTGGCAAGGTGCCCATTAACAAATAACTCTTTTAATGTTTGTCTTCAATTGATTCACTTATTGTTGTACTCACTACTATGTAGTTCTGCAAACTTTCTTGTATTTTGCCACTGTAGTAACAAGTTATGTAAAGGTCTACAACAGAAATTTGATTTTGAAACTACAAAACCGAAGCAAATTCTTAACCAACTCTTTTGATTCTGCTTATTTTCTTCTCCTGCTTCCTGCCCCCACACAAAATAGCATCAGGTGTCAACCAGGATGCACAACTGCCACACACACCCCAAAACCGAAAATTTCAGTAGTTTTGTAAACCATTTTATTTTGCTGTGTAAGCTGAGCAAGCAAAAGTAATGTGCTCTTAACTGTGAAATATTTCCATTTATTACTTTAAATTGATACTGAATTATAGAGGTGTATGTAGGAGTAATTTGTTTTTTCTGATTGTATCTAGCATGAAACATAACTACAAAGACAAGTTTCAGCAAGAAGGCCTGTATTTTCTGCTTACCATGTCAGGAAAGGATGGACCCTTGTTAAACAACAGAGAGAGAATTAATGTCCCAATTTCAGCTGTCTGAAAAATAGTCACCTAATTCTAAGTCAGTGTCTAGACTGCTGTATAGTCAAAGCCGGAGGGCAGTTCACTCCTGTCTTGAACACCTGTGAGTAGTTGTCTCTAGAATCTCTTCATCAACTAGGGAGGAAGCATATACAACTAGCCTTGACTACCTCTCAAGTTTTATGATAAGAAACCTAAACCATATGTGTAGGTTGAATGCTTAACCCTGTAAGCAAATTTATGTATGCAAACAAGCTAGTGAAAACAACCAGAAATGATGATCTAATGTTGCCGAGGCAATGTAAATCTCAAAACCCTACACCACCTCCAAAATATCAGTAGAGACTTTTGGCTGTAGACTTCATCATACAGAAAATTCAAATCTGGCTGATGGCTCTCCAGCTCTCCACATTTAATGTAGATATCAATTTGCAAAGCATGTAAAATTATAAAACTAATAACTCTAAAAAGAAGTATTCAGAGGTGATTGTTCTGTCTGCATCTAAATTGTCATTAGGAGAGGAAGACAGAAGCCACTTAATGACATTTTACAGAAAACTTTAAACCAAACACATTTAAGAATAAGCTACGTTGTTCCATCTGGTCTCTTTTTTTGTCAAAAGTTTTCTATCTTTTGTTTTTCAGCCTGCAGTGTAGGCAGAGATCTTTTCATGGTAAAATAATTGTTTTGATTATAGGCTTGAATCAAGCATCTGTAAATCAAGGTGGAACCTGATGTAAAACTATTGATTCCTTTGAAATATTTTTTGTATTGAAAATCAAAACAAAAAAAAATACATAACAATTTAAAATGATAAAATGATATTTTTATAGAAAATTATTGAGAATTTGTGGTTATTATTTTAAAGGCTTTTCATTGTTGGCAGCAGCAATTACTATCAGGTTGTTTTTTTCTTAATAATCATGTGTATCTTATGAAACTTTCTTCCTTAGTTGTCTATTTAGAATTCTAAGTATTATACTTTATTAATTTAGGAAGTATTAAGTAAAAAGACATATTAATGTGATCTAAGCACATCATTTATTACAATTATTATTGTTTAATTTCATTGCCGGAGCTGCCTATTTTGATTAAGAAGTTGACATGATACAAAAGTCAGGAAATTTTAATTTTACAAAAGTGCAGGTCTTCTTGTTCGCTTTAACTCACATTTGATACCACCATTTTTCCTAAGACAGAAGAAAAAGAATAATTATGAGTAGTTTTTGCCTTCTGAACCTAATGGATTGTCAGGCATGCTTGACATTATTCTATAGGCAAGGCCACAGAAAATCAATGCATCTTAGGTAAGATTTAATTTATTTGTAGGTTATTACAACTAATGACTTTTCTGTTTGTTGATTCTCTTTTTAGTTTTTGCTTTCATGAATAGGTACAATTTTATCCTCCCATTGAAACACAAACTACAAGAACTGTGATGTCATTATGTTTTTTGTAAAAGAATAGATGCATGAACGAACCACACAGAAGTGGAAACTGTACATTAAGAGTCTGGCACAATGCAGTCAGACTTATCGGATTCCCACCTTGGATGACACAATGCATTTTCTACTATAATATTTTTGTTTATATTACAGCAGCACCTGCAGCCTCCAAATAGTCTTCAGCATGTTCATGCCAGATGCTGTACAGTTATATTCATAGAACCATGAATGATAGAATGGTTACGGTTGGAAAGGACCTTAAGATCATCTAGTTCCAACCTCTCTGCCATGGGCAGGGATGCCTCACACTAGACCCAAGGCTCTGTCCAACCTGGCCTTGAACACTGGTAGGGGTCTTGAACAATGCCAGGGGTAGAGCATTTACCACTTCTTTGGGCAACATGTTCCAGTGCCTTACCACCCTCACAGTGAAGAACTTCTTCCTTAGATCTAACTTGAACTTCCCCTGCTTTAGTTTAAACCTATTTCCCCTTTGTCCTATCACTGCAGTCCCTGATGAAGAGTCCCTCCCCAGCATCCTTATAGGCCCCGTTCAGATACTGGAAGGCTGCTATGAGGTCTCCACACAGCCTTGTCTTCTCCAGGCTGAACAGTCCCAACTTTCTCAGCCTGTCTTCATACAGGAGGTGCCGCAGTCCCCTGATCATCCTCGTGGCCCTCCTCTGGACTTGTTCCAACAGTTCCGTGTCCTTTTTATGTTGAGGACCCCAGAACTGCACACAGTGCTCCAAGTGGGGTCACACGAGAGCAGAGTGACAGGGTAACCTCCTTTGACCTGCTAGTAACGCTTCTTTTGATGCAGCCCAGTTGGCATTCTGGGCTGAGGGCACACACTGTCGGCTCATGTTCAGTTTCTCATCGACCATCTCTCTGCAGGAAAGAGGACTGTAACTGAAAATCTTTCTGTGATTATTTTCTCATCTGAATAGAATAAACAGAAGTAGTATGAAGGAAAATAATGCTGTCATTGTTCATAAGGAAATGAGATACTGAGAAATGAAGCAAGATACCCAAAGACACTTAAAAAAAAAAATTGCAACTTAGAAATTATTTAAAATTCCTCCAGATAAATACAGTATCCTGAATGCCAAGACTAAGTTTTGAGTGTTATACTGGATGATTGTGTTGCTTAAAATATTTTCAATTACACCACAATTCACATGTGCCCATTCTGTAAATAGCCTTGCAATAAAGTGAGTGTTCATGTGCTCGATGCTATTGTTTGGAAGTGCATAAATGTGGAAAGGAGGATACTCTTTTTGCAAGAAGCTTTAACTGAAAATGTAGATGGAGGTTGCTTTCTTGTTGTATTAGGAAAGGTTGCATTTGGCCTAGCAATAACTGCATGGTTCTACTGTAATTTCATGTATTACCAGATCCCATTTCTTCCAGTTAGTCAGCCCCATCTTTTCATGCATGCTTAGCATGCTGCAGTTCTGGGCTTTGACTCCAGCACCATTTCAGTTAGTCATCATTAACAGACAGATAAGCTACTCTCTGACCTAAATGGAATTTTAACTTTGTGCAGTTTAGGTGTCCTCAACATAAAAAGGACATGGAACTGTTGGAACAAGTCCAGAGGAGGGCCACGAGGATGATCAGGGGGCT
>JANHGB010053683.1:0-26419 GCA_026283785.1 Coracopsis vasa
CGCTGGCACAGGGTGCTCAGAGAAGCTGTGGCTGCCCCATCCCTGGCAGTGTTCAAGGCCAGGTTGGATGGGGCTTGTACCAACCTGCTCTAGTGGAAGGTATCCCTGCTCGTGGCTAGGGGGTTGGAACTGGATGAGCTTAAAGTCCCTTCCAGATCAAACCATTCTATGATCTAAGGTGTTCCAGTTCAAACTGAAGATGGGAAGGATTCCCAGACTTGTAGCTTGAAGCTGGTGACAGAGCTATTAAAGATTAATGATCTGACAGAAGAGACAGGCAATGATACTATGTAATAAACAAAGTATGAGATTGAATGTAGACACGTAGAACTTGAAAAAAACCAGTGTTCTGTTAGTTGACATCTAGGGAGATGGCAGCAATACCCTGGAAAAGTCAGCGCAATCAGGAAAGCACTCCAATGACTGGAAAGGAGTCCAATCATTTTTAGCCTTAGTGATCTTTTTGTCAGAGGCCTTTAAAAAACTGGGGAAAATCAACAGGCAGGGACTACTCCTAAAACTCTGTAGGGTAGCTAGGTCAACATTATTTTGCCTCGAAGGAGGTTAGGAGCAGTGATATTGCAAACCAGTCAGCCCCAAACATTTACTTAAAGACAGGAAATAAAAAAGAAACACAAAGCCATGCTTTCTGAAATGCAGTTTTCTCAGTGCACCTTTCAGCACTAGCTAGCATTGCTGTCAACTATCTTGTTTGCCCAGAATCCATTAGAATAAACCTGGACAAGACTGCGGGTTTGTACTCAGGTTTGTTTCTTGTTAGAACTTTAGCAGTATGATATGAAAATAAGGTACTTCCCAAGAAAATCACTGCTTTGTGGCAGATGGACTGAACAGGACGTCTTTTAAAATGTGCTAGACATAATTTCATGGGACAAAACCTGCATCTCCAATGGTAGGCATCAAGCAGTCCTCTGAAGAGCAGGCTGCAAATCAGGTTCTGTACCAACCATGACAGTCTGAAGGAGCAGTTGCCACACAAAACTACTCTGTCTTACTCAGTCAGGTATGAGCTCTACAGGCAAAATGGGGTTTTGCTTGAAGGGAACTGAACAGTAATCTTAGAAGGCTTAGAGGGTGTTAGAGTGAGCCTGAAATACACTTCAGACCTACTGATAAAGGTCTGCATTAAATGAGCCAGGCAGTTTGTCAACCAAGTAAGTACCTGGGAGCAAAGAAAGAGCAATCTGAGGTGCTCAGAGTGACAACAGGAGACTGAACAGCTTCCTGAAATATTGGCCCTGGTAAAAAGGAAAAGCAAAAAAAGAGAATAAAACCTGTTCTGATGGTCAGACAAGCTTACTGCTGCAGCTGCTGTAGAGCTTACTGGATGACATATGGGCAAAGACTGCGACAGAAGTTAAGGCATATCTAAAAGCATATTTTGCAAAGTCTGGAGGATCAGACTCAGTCTGAAAACTAAACATGCCTGGCAGTAGGTTTCAAACAGTTTAGCACAGAATAGGTCACATTCGTGTGGGTGCTCAATGAGCAACAGAAGGGTCAATGAAGAGCTTGTGAACAAGAATAGTACAGATGAACAGTCCTTTGCATTGTTCGATTAACACATTCCAGCATCTCTTCCCCTTTCTTCTACCTTCTGCTTTTCTAATTTTTACCTTGACACAGCTAAACCAGATCTGCAGTGCAAAAGGGAAACAGTGATTCGATACCATTGTGTATGTGAACAGGTCTGGCTCAAACATGCAGCAATAGCAAAAGCTAAAGGCTCTATTTAGTAGCAGGGGGAAATCTGAAGATAGCACCCACACAAAATCAAAGTCAAAGTAAATGAGCAATACCAAGGGAAGTAAAATGAAGAAGTTAGTGCAATCTGGATGTTAACAGAAGCTAAAAATCTAATTTCTTTCAAAAGTTGTCATAGTTTGCTTGAACGAGAAGTAATATAAAAATACATACAGCCCTGGCAAAGGCAATATTAACTTACATTCTTGATTCATTGAGGTTCAGCAGAATTGTTCTGCAGACAGTTCTGAAGGTGTTCTGTGGTCAGAATGGGTGACTGTAGGCTGTAGCTGCAGGAGAATATGACACTGGTGTGGAGTAGATGCCCTCCCATTCCTGTATGGTGTACCTGTAAGCTGTTTATATCAGTCTCACATAAAAACAGATTAAATAAAAACTTATCCCTAGAGGCACTTCAGATTTGTTTCTGCTTTTCCCCTGTACCTTTTGCAACATCAGAATAAACCCCCAAAAGTGATCTCCCTTGTGATGTCAAATCCTGGGCCCAAGAGATGCGATACAGCCTTATTCCAGGAAGGTGTCTGACCTGGCAGGTTTGCTTTGTTGGTCCTCAGTGCTCTTTCTGGCAGAAAACATGTGGTATGTGCTTCATGCGGTTTCATGTTCAGAACCCCACTCTGGAGAAAGGAGCATTTCATTAGGCAGCTGCCTGGAATCAACTTAATATGGGAAAGTGAGAAAGCTTAAGAGATTTTAGAGTCTCTGAATGCATCTTTTCTTGCTGTTTCACATGGTTATGCTTATGCAGAGATAAGCTTTTCTGAAATGTCAGGCTGTATTTTAACTCATCTATGTTTCTTGGGCTGAGAACTTTACCATGGCTAAAATCTTCTCCCAGAGAAGGGAAACCATCCTTGCAAACCTTACTGCAGACTGGTTTGTCACTCAGAGTCATCTCAGGATTGGACCTCTTTGTTGAGCAAAAGTCTTGAAGTGCCAGGACTGCTAGTACTTTGTGCTGTCATCTGCTTCCACCCTGGATTTCATAGTAATTACGGATACCTTTGGATGCAGCACAGAATGCTCATACCCTGGATCAGTGTGTTGGTTCAGCTCCAGAAGTCAGGCTGCATAGCACTCTCCTGCAGCTCAGGGTGACCTGCTCAGCTCTCTGACCCTTGCTGTGTTGTCAAAAGGCAGGTAGGGTGATATGTCCCTGACAGTACCTCAGCTGCACATTGACAAGCAGAGTGGGGTTCACAACAGACCTCTTGGGAGGCAGCTGGTGTGTATCCTTTTACTGTGAAGCTTCACAAGACTTGTGGGGCTTTTTTTCCTCATCTGTACATTATATAGACTGCCTGCAAGCTCATATTATGTTAGACGTTGTAGTGGATGTGAATGTTTAACCATATATTTAATGAATGGTTAGCAGCGAAGAACTTGGCACGTGATACACAAGGTATGTGCAGATCAAATTATATTAGACACTTTTGTACCTTACTAGAGGACACAGAAGGTTCTGATATAGTATTCTAACTTATAGTAAACCAACCCTGTTTGAAATACTCTGAAAATATTAATAAACAACTTTTTAACCAGTCAAGTGGTCTTCAGGGGAGTTTTGGAAAACTATCCGTTGGGACTTGTAAAAATAGGCTGGACAAAGCATTGACAATAGAGTTTAAAAAAAAATAAAAAGAAAGGAATGACAATTGGAAATAATTTACAGCGGGGAGAGGGGAACAGAAATTATTTCTTAGGCCTTTTTTAATCTTATAATCCTAAATTATTTCTTTGAAAGGTTTCCCCCCTGCTTTAATGTAATGAATTCCATAGCAATGATGAGTAAAGTATTCAGGGACTTTTACCAGGGATTATTTAGAAGAGATGATGAATGATTATTGGCTTCAGTTGCTAATTGACACAATAATCCATGCCAAGGGATTCCTCTCTACTTTGAAACTATATTCTAAAAAGGAAAGAGAATTGATTTGCTAGATCTTCACACTCATGTTGAGAGACTAACTGAAGCGGGATGGAGACTCATGGCCTTTCATTTTTTCCTAAGACATTTTATCCTTCTTGGCTTTATGTTTCTCTTTCTTGTAATTTGTGATTGGAAAAAGATGTGTAATTTTAGTATATTACCTATGATAATAACATAAAGATGCAGCTTCAGTCTGCCAAAAAAAAGATGAAGCTATAGGAATATTCCTACAGGTACTTCGAATGTGTTAATTCCTTTAAAAAAGGAGAAAGTGCACAAAGAGAACAGGTTTGCCCAGCTACCTTTTCTGTAGAATTACTCATTTTCACCCTGAAGAGGTCAGGCAGATTTATGGAATAAAACAGGGCCTCGGGCCATGTAACATGATTGTGAGCTAGTCAACCACTCATTTGTGCCAAGTAAATTTTGGAAATGATTCTCCTTTGCTGACAGTACCCTCATTACTGATTGTGTAGAGTAATTTATCAGGCATTTCTTAAAATAAACCTTTCATTTATGCTAATAGGACTTGGCAGGGAGGAAAAATTGGCAGGACTTGAAGTTCCTAGTGTTTTTCTTTTTTAAAACAAAAACTGTAAAGTCCTCAGTATTTTGAGCAACCGTTATCACAGCCGTGCATACAGTTTATTAAAGTGACAACTAATTGCATAATAAATTTTCACAATGAGAGAAAATTATTCCTATGTTAATTTTACAAAAGCAAATAGTTTGGTAGTATTGTAAAAGCACGGTCATTAGTTTCGTACTTGGGGCATCCTTTATTGGCTAAGCTTCTGGTATTAATGAATCACTTAGCATCTTTTCCATGACTCATCTATTCTCAGTGCAGTACCTCATCTTGAAATATCTCTTTGTTCCTTACCCCTCCTCTATTTTCTATTTGCTAGCTCCCTCCAAACAGGTATTTTCTTCCCGCTTCACGGTGAGGCTTTGATCCTGCAAAACAGCCATGCACAGCAGTAACTACTGAAGCAAGTAGTCCCATTGAACCTATGGAACTGGTCAGTATATACGGTTACTCAGATGTACAAATGTTTGTAGGACCCAACTGGAGTCACTGTAGAGAGTTTAGCTGCTATGCTTTGCAGCTGAACTGTGGAGATCATTATATTTAGATCAATGTATTTCATATTCAGTGGTCTTCAAAAAAGAATGTTTAAATACATCAGTTCCTGAAAAAGCCCACAAGAAAACTTCCACAGCTCAAAATAAAAAGAGCATGTATTGAAATACACAAATAAGGTCTGCAACACTGATAAAATGACAGCTGTAGCAAATTGTGACTCACCAAAAAACAATGCTTTAATCCAATGCCTGCTGAAGTGTAAGGGGAAGTCTTCTGTTAACTTAACTGGTGGTTAGATCTGGTCCTCATTTAATAAGACAAAGCTAGATATATCTCCAATTGTACATAAATTCTGTGAATTTTTTTTTTTGCATATTCTTTTTCCCAGCAAATGGCAAAATATGTTTGAGTAAAACCAAATGGTGGTGATGCTTTCGTTGTTGCTTTTTAATGAAAGTAAATATGGCAATGAGTAAATGCAATTAGTACAGAATATACTGTGGTGCTTATAGCAACAAATTGAACATGACACATTGACCCCAAATTTTCATCATGCTTCAGCCTTTAACTGCAAATGCCAGAAACTCAAGCTGTGTTTGAAAAGACAAACAACTTAAAACAACCTTAAATTGGAGATTTAGCCCTAGGTATTTTTTAATAATCAGGCTTTTCAATGAAGCTGCATAATGATACAACTTAGATTATGGCTTTAATTTTTTTGCTGTCTCATGCTATTGTACTTCATAGTTTGCAGAACTGAAGGGGCCCATATCCAGTACAGTGCTACAAAGAACATTCATGAACATTTTGCAGTTCTTCAACTTTTTAGACTTAAACTCAAATTTGAAGTGCGAAGCTCATTCCATGAGCATTTATTGAACCTGGCCTTTTCCGTTACATGTCTATTACTCACCATCATAATTAGAATGTCCCTGCAATGGGTCTAAATGTTTCTGTTAATGCTTTCCACTTCTGTCTGCATTCTTTTCATATTGTTTCCTGCCATTAATGCAATAAAAATGTCAGCCACAAATACCAGATTCCTAATGGAAAAGCAAAACAAACTAAAACCACAGCCAGCGCCACAGCTGAGAGATATTATTTTTCCCTGATACTCCAAATTGTTACTAGGCAAACAGTTAATTGAGGTTACATATACAATGTGCATTATTAACCCAATTACATACATTGTTCATACACAGAGATCAGAATTTCCAAGACTCACTGTAACTGTCACAGTTTCTTGCATACATTTGGGTTGCCCAATCAGAGAAAGATGGTCTCTTGTTCAAATGAGAGGGCCATAATTCATACTTTTGGCTTCTCATGCTCTGGGAAAAACACCTTAATTTTTAATTTAAGCTATAATGGGGCAAACGTTACTTCTGTGCTGTCCCCAGACATACAGATGTTCAATGAAATGACACTTTTAATTTGCTAAAAGTTCCTAAGAGGTAGAAGGCTCAGAAGAGAGGATCTAAAACTGATTATCTAATGTTAGTGCAAGATGTAACATGTCAGCTGCTTTGTACACGACAATAAGTATCCTCTCTGGGTTGTTTTTGTTTTTCCTCATTACTTATAACTTCCAGAGCTTCTGGCTGTTCTTAAATACAGTTATAGGAAACACTTCTAATTAGAGAATATAGTTTATTGACATGGAATTGATGAGGAAGTGCACTTAGAAATCTGAATTCTCTGTAGGACAAGTTAGTTATGGTAGTGATGTTCTTCATATATTCATTATATATGTTTAGGGATCAGATCCCCATATACGCTATGCCCTAAGCATAAATCAAATAGAATAAAAAAGTAGACCCTTCTTCATGGAGTTTGTAATCTTAAGTGTAATCAAGAGCATGAAGCAGCATTGAGACAATACTAGGCAGCATACAGCAACTGGTCACAGATCTTTGGTCAAAACCATTATGAATATTTTAGTTACTCATTGAAGAGTAGGTGTCTGAGAAACTCCTGAGTTGCTTCTGTTAGCTGAGTTAAAAGGTACAGGAGAGAAAGGCTGTATGTCTGTCTGTTATCTCCCACACAGTTTGCCAATATATTATGGGAATAGTGTGAGGTGCAAAGAACACATTCTGTGATAGGAGTTTAGCACAGACCTCGGATTGTGCTGAAAACCTGAACATTTTCTGTTTATTCTACCTTTCATTTTACTAAATGTATTCTGATATCTTTTGCTGTATTTTTGAGGCTCTCTGCCGTTGCACAGTTCAATAGTGTAAGTTCAGCCTGTAAACTCCTCAAATTAAGGGTTGTTTTCTCCTAATTGTGCAGCTCTTGTTTGAGCTGAGCCTCTGTCTAGTTTCAAAAACAATAGCAATAACTCAAAATAAGTACGTACTCTGAAGATGCTTTTAAATGTTCCATTTTTTAATGAGAAAGTGATGGAAAATGGCGGGAGGCTCAGAATACAATGGATCCACTATGTTTCCTTTATTTAGCTTCTCTTCTTCTTCCCGAACCCCTTGGTGGTGATTCCACCAGCATTGCAGCATAGGAATTGACCATTACTGGAGAATAGCCCTGTTTGTTTATTAACAAGGCTCTATTGCCTGTGGGGAAGCTGTGCTGAGACACTCTGCGCAGTGATCAGATTTCATCCAAATCAGTATGAGGTCAAAATGCAGGATTTGAAAAATAGTAGTAATAATAATAGTAGTAATAAGTACAAGCAGGTAGCTGAAACATCTGTCTGCCCAGCGCTCCCTGAAAGGAGCTTTATGTGCAGAATCAGCATGGCAGTCCTGGGCTAAAGGTTGGACTTGATGATCTTGAAGGTCTTTTCCAACCTAGTTGATTCTGTGATTCTATAAGCAATGGACCTTTGTGTAGTCCTAGCTCCAGCCCCTACCTATACATCTGGGTGCTGTCATTATTGGCAGCCACTGAGACTGCAAAGGTATTTAGTGCACACTGGAGGACAGCAGTGAGACTGTACAGGAAAATGTCAAAGGCACAGATTTACCTTCTCCTCGCCAAGCCCTGCTAAAAAGAATTAAATAAATCTGCAAAGATGCTTTCTCAGGAGGCTGTTTAACAAGCCTTTGCACAATGATGTATAATTTGACACCACATGATGAAGAAAAAATTAGGTACCATTGAATGCTGCTTTAAAAGACTCTGCATGGACATTCCAGCTACAGCAGTATTTCAGTAGTTCCATCTGTATTTAGTCTCAGCACACTGGCAATAGAACTGAAATCTATTAACACTCATGAAGTTCCGTGTTTGAGACCTTTCATTTGAAAATATGAACGCAATGCCAGGCAAAGTAAAAGTTGAAAAGGTTATCCTTTATCTTCTCAACCCAATGGCAAAAAAAAAATCCTAATCTAATTTAGTTTGCATAAGTGTATCATATTTTTTGGCCTCCCTAGAAAATGACTGTTCCTCATTTTTCTCCAGCTGTAAGTAATATGACTTAAATAGCTCAGTGAAGCAGCTCTATTATTTACTGGTCAAAAAACATTACAAGTGATTGAAGGGGTTTTATGAAAGAGGTGACTGAGAATTGTTCTCATTTGCTTCCAATTGGAAGTTTAATGCTTGTGGCATATTGCGTGGGCAATGTAAATCCATAGGCAGACAGAAAATCAGAAAAATTATCATTTTCTTATGACTTACATATTTCTGTTTTCTCAGGTTTGCAAATATTTAGTATATTTAAAACACGTGAGTTTTTCAGAAGTGATTTTTGCGTGCCAGATTTGAGGTGCTTCTTAAATGCGTATTGATTTTTAGATGCTGCGTACGGGCCTGATCGACACCAATCCTCTCAGAACAGGCCTAAGCCATACAATGAAGGATGAACCAGGGACATTCAGGAGGTCTCTATAACCACAGAGGCTGTCGTTAGCAAGATGCTCTGATTTTCCACATGCAGTGGGGTGAAGGCTGCAGACCATAAACCTTTTGAGATTCAAGATAATGTCTTTACATGACACCTCAAAATGCTTTAAGCCATGTTTTACATTTTCACCTAATGAAATCAGAGAGAGCCTTGTGAGAGATTTGATTGAAAAAATCAATTTGAAGCCTAGTCAGTTAATCTCATACATTGCAAGTGGGACTGAATTTTATTAAAAGTTATGTAGCACCATGTTTAAAATCTTTCATGTGAAAGGCAAGTGCAGTACTGAGTAATGTGGAAGGCATAACACTGATGAAGCCCACTTGTGAACCTTCCTGCTAGTTTTTGTCAGTTATTGCCCCATTTCCCTGTGTCAGATACTGAATTTCCCACTGTAGCTTCATGATCAAGTGAAGTTGTTCAAATACCAGGTTAGAATTTGCATGTTCTTTAATCTTATTTGCTTAAGTGAGTCATAAACATAGCATTCGACTAGGGGTCTATTGCTAAGATTGGCTGCCAGGAGAGAAGTACTGAAATAGTCTATACCAGACGTTCTGCATCCCACAATCCTGCTGGCCAGAGCAGGCTCAACACTGAATTCAGACCAGGTTGCTTGGGGCTTTGTCTGGTTGAGTTTTGAAAACCTCCAAGGATGGAGATTCCACAACCTCATCCGAAAGCCCTGGTTTCTGAAGGCAGCCTGTGTTGCAGCAGTAGGAAATAAATCCCTTGTTCTGTTTCAGTTATCGTATTGCCAGGTGTTATCTGAAACAATACTAGGGGAAAAAAAAAAGAGATCTAGCATTATTTAAAAATTGACAATATCACCTTAAAATGATTATTTTCTACGTGTTTTATATGAGTGCTGTGGAACAGTAACACATGCACATACTCTTCCAGCTGTACAGTTAAAATTTATGAACCTCACACTTCCGGCACTATTGGTATCACTGTAAGGACAATAGTGTTTGTATTGTGGTATGTAGTGGTTCTATAATGATGAAAAGGGTTGGAAGACAAAGAGTTGGGTTTATTTTGTTGTGTGGTGTTTTTTTTTAAAGCGGCAAAAGCTCTTATTCTAACTTCATATTTTATTTTTAAGCAAATATCATACACACATATGCTTTTTAAATATTCCTAAAGGATGTATTTTTTACTGTCTGCAGCTTTATCTTTAAGAGAAATTCATTGCTAAAAGCTGTTCTTCTTGGACGAGACCTTTTGAGTGCAGAGGAAGTTGAGAGTCTATCTTGCAGTTGCTTTCCTTTCCTTTATCGTGCTGTCCATCAGTGAAGCTCAAGCCCATGTAGTTTATTTTTTTCAGACACAATCCATTCAAATTAGTTCGGTTTTCTTCTTTCTGCTGTCTTTTGTCAAATCAGCTGTTGGCTCCTACCACACTCTTCCTTAGCTCGGTTATTTCACCTCTGTTCCTAACTGCGTATTCATGGAGCCAGCCACAGTTGGCCAAGCACGTTGTGAAAAATTCTTGTGATCATTTGAACTTCCTCAGCTGCAAGTGATGACTCTGCTTCATATCTGCCATCTTCTTGCTCCAGCAGCGTTTCTTCTGAGTCTCATTGATAAGCATTACAGTTACATTTTCATCACTTTTAACATCAAATTGTCCTTTGCTCCTCCTGCTCTCTCTATTGTACTTTTTGTCACTCCTTCCCCTGTTTACCTTCTCCATTATCTCTTTTTCTAATCTCTGCCTCTCCCTATTTTAAGAGTAGTTCGTGCATGCTGAAGAGTGCTCAACCAGGGGCAGATAGAAGGTCTGTCTCATCCTGTGTCATCTCTGACAATAACCAAAGTTTTGGCTCCCCTGTCAGAAAAAAAAACCCACAACAAAACAATCACCAAGCTTCCTTTTCTGATTATTTCTTCTATCAATTAAATTAAGAGATTCCTTGAACACGCTTCCAGAGCAATCACCTGAAGCTCCTCTCTTTGACCCCACTCCTTCTGTTAGGAAAGCTCATGGCAGAATCCCTAGTGGTTAAATTTTGGTTTGCACTCTGTCTTCTGCAGAAGCATCGGAGTCCACCCCTTTTGAAATATGTCATTCTGTGGTACAGACCCTTGATGATTGCAGAACTGTGTGACCCTATGATAACAAACCACTTTGAATGGAAACGTTAGCTTCATGTTTTTGAGAAGCAAATATAAGAAGTGCTTTTAGGAATTACATGAACTAGATTGAGTGTCCCCCTTATTAAGGACTGCAAACTCAAATCCTGCCCTTATGATTTTCTCCAAGTGACCCAGCTGGAGTTTTGCCTTTTCCTCACTAGTCTGCCAAGGAACCTTTGTGCTGAATCACTGACTATTTCTACTGTAATTGGCTTGGACTTCTAGGGTGAGGGGTGTGCTGAATACTTCTCCGTTTTTGCCCACTAATTGTTTCCCATGCCTCATGGGGCATTTTCTTGTGATTTTCAGTGCTCCTGTAATATTTGATTTGGAGTTGGATGTGTAGCAAAACAAAAATTGTTTCAATCTGATTAATTTCTGAAATGTTGCTTGTCAGTTTAAGGAATTTTGGAGCAGCTTTTCTTCTTGCTGAGGAGTGAATTTCAGACGGTCTTAAGACTTCCTGTAGGTAACCAAATGTCAAAAAAATCCTCAACCATTTTTCCTTGCAGTTAGTTCAGCCAAGACCTGTGTTTATCCCTTTATTGGTCCTTTTAGAATAAACAAGAAATAAGGGACTAGTTGTGCTTACACTGCCCTATTCCCAACTTCCCAGGCAAATCAAGGGTGTCTCTCAGCAGCAGAAGAATGATGTAGAGTTGTGATTGCAGCCACTATATGTGGGGTAACAGGAAGGTGATAGGAACCAGGGTGCTGGCTTTTTCATTAAGAGCTGTATTCCAGTCAGACTGCTCTTCCTGCAACAAAAATCACATTTTTTAGCAGATGGATCAGTGCTATAGTAAACTTTGCATTGAGGAATTGTTTTCAGAAGGGTACTTGATACCACTGTAAGCATGTGTGTGTGTGTGCACTAATCATAGAATCAACTAGGTTGGAAAAGATCTTTAAGATCATCAAATCCAGCCATTACCTCAGCACTGCCAAGGCTACCACTAAACCATGTCACTGAGGGCCTCCTCACCTACATGGTTTTTGAACACTTCCAGGAGCGGTGACTCCACCACTGCCCTGGGAAGCCTGTTCCAATGCCTGAGCACCCTTTGGGGAAGAGATTTTGCCTAATATCTAATCTAAACCTCCCGTGGTGCAGCTTGAGGCCATTTCCTCTTGTCCGGTGACTTGTTACTTGGGAAAAAGCAATCAGCCACCTCCTGGCTCCATCCTCCATTTGCAAACTAAAACCATAGCAGCTAAAGGCTGGGGTCATTTTAGAGAAGGGAGGCAGAGATGAAGGCCTAGCTGAAGATGACAGGCATATAAGCCTGGTTGTTCTATGAATATGCAAAACCTTTTGTTACAGATGGAATGATGGGTTATCACCCTTATTTTGGGGAGAAAAGGGCTAAGGACAGAAAATATCAGAAGCCTCTGTGACCTCACTGGTTCATCAACTCTGAAAAACCAATCTGTGTCATTTTGTGCAGTGGAAAAGCAAATGTTTTACAGAGATGGGCATAAAAAAGTAGCACTGAAATGCCTGTAGTGGTGGTGTTAGAAAAAACAAGGCTCCCTTGGTCTCAGGTCCCATCAGGTTGGGCCTCAGTTCTCTCACTGCTTGTATTGCTTTAAACTCCAGGATACCATCCTCTTAGTAAAATTGTACATGTGTCCTTAGGAGTGTATCCCGTGAATGTCAACCTGAGAACATCCAATTGCTTCAATGTGTATTTCCTTGAGAATGACTCACATGCAAAAAGAAAAAGAAAAATAAATATCAAGTGTTGTCTGATAAAGGAAATCCTTCACTATTCATAAAATATTTGGGTTATTTGAGAAAAGAGGAAATTGCTAAGGATTAGGTTTACAGCACATGAGCATGTCTCAGAAGTGCTACTCTGTAAAGCTTGTCAAGGGAAAAAAAAAAAGGCAAATAAATCCCAGTAGGCTTCCAGAGTTTTGCATCCTGTAGTTTATTACATTTGTCAGTAAAAGCAGCAAGGATTATGGAAGTAGATTTATTAATTTTATGAAATCCTGGCACGAAGGATTGGTGACCCTCTGGTAGAAAATGAAGTGGAACTAGTTTGCAAAAGACAGATATTGTGTACTTGCAGTGAAAAGTTATTATTGCAGCAAACCTGTTGCAAATAAATCGCTGTAGCAAATCCCTTGGAAGTTACTTGCCTTAAAGTCGATGGGATTATGTTTTATGTCTCCTTGTGTAAAGGAAGATCCTTGGTTTCAATGGGTGTTCAAATTCCTCAGGGCAGTATACAGAATTAGAACAGCTAATCATAACCAGTTTGTAAAAGTTTCCTGTTGGTGTTTTAGCATTTGTTATTAATGCCTTAAAGGCACACTCTGCTAAAAGGAAGGTTCATTTTCTCTACTTTCAGCATCTCATCCTTTGTACAAGGCATCCTTTGGAAGGTTTTAAACTTTTGGTCCTTTTTAGGATCTGTCATCTGTATGGTGAGAGGAAACTGAGACAAGCACAGTAAGTTGTGTTAAATAAAGTAATAATTGAAACATGATGGTTAGACCATTTATAAACATGAGCTGGTTTTCTCTTCAACGCAGAGTCCATCATGTATGGCATCACAGAAAAAGTTTAGCATCGTTTTTCTGAGGAAAGTTTAATAGTCATATTGGTTTAATAGTCATAGTGGTTACAACACTGTAGCTGCTGCTCTACAACTCCAGCGCTCCATGCAGTTGTTATCTAGGTCTTCATAATAAACTAAGAGTTAAGTCAGCAAATACCATAATCTTTGTATTACAGCTGAGGAGACTGGGTCATTTAAGCACACACTGAAATGGTTTGTTGGATCACAACCACATAGAGTAACTACTTCATGTAAATCTGTGTAGCAAATTAGTGAAAATGCTAGAATTTTATGACACTCTGTCCAGTGGTTGTTCCCCATCAGTTTTGTGCTGGTTATGTCAAAGATGTCATTTCATAAGGGTCAGGATTTTTTTAGAAGGAAGCTACTCAAAACCATGTGCTTCCTTTTATTAATAATATCCTCCATGTGGACAGCAAGCATTTGAAAACCTCAGTGTCTTAGTATTGAAAGTGACTATGCGTGTGCTGTGTAAACACGTATCTTGTAACCATCTCATTGCATGAATGCTGGTGTGTGTGCATCTATATAATATCAGTACATCTGTATGTATAAATAGGATGCTTACCCACATATAAGCAGCTGAAATGGAAATCTAAGTGTTGTTTGAGTTTATATCAGTGGTGAATGTGAAGTAACAGTTACACTGGAAGTGCAAGTACTGAATTCGTCACATCAGAAACACTCCTTTTTACAAGTACTCATTCTTCAGCACAATGCGTTACAATTCTGTAGGGTTTTTCTTCCTCTTTCTCCTCTTTTTTAACAGTTCTAAAGAGCATGTTACTATATCACAGACAGTATTTGATTTGCACTTAAGGGAAATATCACACCTTGTAGTTCAGTCTTCTAATAAACCTCAGACCTCCTCTGTTTCTATCACTTAATTTAAAATTTCTGAATCCTGGAAAGAGGCTGATTCCAGTGTATTCCCATCCCTTTGCTACAGTGCTGTAGTGCAGTTAAAGAATTTTTCCACATGATTATAGTACTATTATTACTATTAACTTTGACGTATCTGGATCAGAATTCAGATGTGGATGAACATAAGCAGTTCTTCGAAAATCTTAACAGTATTTTCTTCCTTTATTTTCCCATATTCACAGTTGCTCTCTCTTTCCCCCTTCTTTTTCCTTCCTTTCTTAAGAGCTTTCCTCTCACCATACTTTCTCTCTGAAAGGTTATTGTTAACTTGGTGCTAGCTTGTAATGAAAATAGCACACTATTTGTGTATCTTCATTGTGTTTTTTTATCCAGAAATAACAAAAGAAAGAAGTTCAAGTGATTTCCTTTCCCTAGGTTACCAGTTTGTGGCCTCTCAGAAAGGGACCTTATTTCTGAAATGCACAGGCAATCTTAAAGATAGCTGAGATTTACCAAAATACATTCATTCCTAAATCCTTTTTGCAATCCTTTACATTGATTTTACACTGTGCTTAAAGGATTAAAAGTGTATGTGGAATCTGGTCCTAAATCTTTTATTTGAAAGTATCACTATTTATGGTCTTTTAATTAAATGTGGTGGATAGTGAGAGTCAAAGCTTAATTTAAAAACTGTGATCTGAATCCTATTAAAAACTGTTTAAGTTGTAAAATATATCTTAATATGAATGGGAATAAGGAAATCATTCACTGCTTTAATTAAAACTAATGAGAAATAACGTGATTTTCCTTTTTGTCTTTCTCACTCTGAAAGCATCCAATGTGAGCAGCTTCTGTGAAGCTTGTGGGTTTGCTTGTATACAGATGTAAGGATTATTTGCGTGCTGTCATTTGCCATAGATTTCAGCAGCAGTTTCCACATGTCACGGAAAGTACACCATATAAAGCAGACGTGTGTTCTCTGTGGATGCTGTGTCTATAAACCAAGGAGGACATAATTATTTTAATAGAATTTGGACTGACATTGTAGAATGTTTTCAAAAGGAGTCAGAAGACTTTACGAAAGAGGACAGCAACAGCACGAAAATACTAATTAGGATGAACTTTTCAAAGCATATAAGTGATTTGGTGTGTGATTTTGATTACCCAGCTGAAGATGCGTTAAAGACTGAACTTCAGGAAGTGCACTTTCTTTAAATTAGGACTGCCACAAGCAGCTCAGATCCAAAAGTAAAAGCATCCTAAAGCTCCTACACAGTCATTTGGGAAAAAATGTGGCCTTATTTTTTAATAGTCACATTATATGAGTCAAAGCTGGTTGGGAACAGAGGTGGAGGGGAAGCCTACGTTCACCTGGGTTAGCCTGTCATAGTGCCATACTTAAGCAAATGAATTTCTAGCCTTTTTACATAGGAGACTCCATTCCTGTTGTTCACCGAGGAGAATGAATAAAAGTGCCATCCATGGTCATGCCTTTGCTTGGAGTCACCCCAAAAACCAGCATTTGGAATTCTCAGATGAGAAAGACTGTTTCTCATATCCTGAAGTCTGTGATACCCTACTGTGGCTGTTGCATGTACATATATGACATCGTTCCATAACCCAGACACAGAAATCACAAAAATTTGCTGTGTATGAAGTTGGCATTACATCTTTCAGCATGAATTCAGGTCCTGCAGGGACTTTTAGGCGTCATTAGTGCTTTGCTGAATTTTCCCACACCTGCTTAAAATGTTGGTTGCTATGTATGCTGCAAAGTGGGGTTATGTGGCTTGTCATTAAGGATAAATGCCAGCTACAGAGGTCTATCAAATCCAGAGGAAGAGAATTCAGCAAACATATTCTATTTAGTCAGAAGCACTTGCTAACCTTTCTCTCCATCTCAAATATTGCTTTCACTGCTTATGTAAGAAATATATGAGGGAGTAGACTGATTAATGAAGGAACTGGAAAAATATGAATAGTGAAGAATATCAAGCATTCAGAGTATTCGATATTTAAGGTCAGTAGAAGGTTTTGGAAGAGGAGTGATGGAGAATAGGGCTTAGAGTTCAATGGAAAATGCTGTGGGGAACTGTGGGCTTTGGGAACAAGAAAGAGCATTGAAGGTTGATGAATAATTGAGCTACATAGGGATATATTATCTCATGGTGTATTAAGTTCCTTGTGATGATTATCCTCAGGATTTAGAGTAGGCGTTGGTTAATAGGAGATGAGGGAGAGGGCTTTGGGGAGAACAGGGGAGTATGCATAAGAGGAGGGTGGGATACTGGAGCTAGATGGTGAATTGTTAGAGGCTGGGAAAGTATCATGGGGAAATATTGGATGCTCCTGCTGTATTATCGTATTCCTTCAAGAGCATCTACTTTTGACCATTGTAAGAGAGTGCTCTGGCATACTGAGCTACTATGGGTGTTTTTGTGCTTCTATGTTAGCTTCTATAGTCTTTGTGAAAGGGTGAACGTTTGCCCACATGTAGTTAGGTGGCAAAGGAGGCTAAGGAGTAGTGCCAAGCAGAGAAATGTGGAAGCAGCTTAGTTGGAAAGGCAGACTTTGTTGCAGTAACAGGAGATTGGCTAGGCCACCTTAGGATAAGAGCAGAGAGGAGTTAGAGGGTGCTGGGAACAGAATTTCTAGAATCCTCTAGAATGCTTAATGCCATGCTCTAGTAGAATTGTGTTTTCCCACACAAAAACCTGGTTTTCTGAACTCCTGAACATAAAAAGCATCTCTTGCTGCAGTGTACTGCATGTCTTGCCCTGCTCCTTTCACTCCCCTCACCCAGCTAACTTTGCTCTTAGGTTTCTTAATGCTTTCTGGCACTGGGGATTTGATTCAAATATTGCAAAATACACTGGAGAACTCTTGACTGGGAGGTACAGCCTGGGATGTCTCATGGTTGCACTGCAACCACAACCTTAAAAAATTAGGTTAAAAGAAGTAACTTCATCTAACAGTCTAGCTTTTCTTGAACAGTGGGGTCATCTCCATCATTTTCTGTACACTTTGACAATATGGGTAGTTTAGTATTTTGTTAGCAGGATGGCTTGTGGCTGGAGAGCCAGAAAGGCTAAGAAGGTAAGCAGAATAAATTTTGAAAGATTTCCTCCACATTTATGTCTGGCATCTGCCTGCTCTATATACCCATGGGAAGAAAAGATGTTGGGGTCCAGCTGTTTCTCGCAGCTTGACAGTGGGGTCTGTGTCACATCAGTAGTGTCAGTCGTTCACCTCAGTGAGTAATAAATAATGTGCACATCCACAGAAATGAGAGATATTACAGTGAAATGTTAGATATAAAGAGGTACTTCAGATTTCAAAAGTTTTTAAACTCTTTGTGTTTGTAAAATCAAAAGGATCCTGAGATGCTTAACCAAAATTATAGTTAGCTTTTCAGCTCTAAGCTTGTGTGCTACTTCTTTGGAGAAGGTGCAGGACTCCTTACATTCAACATAGTTGTCTGTGCCTTTAAAGAGAAACTAAACCAAAGCTAAGCAGTACTGGAGCCACTAAAATCTCAATAATACTTTTTGATAGCTAATTATTAATTTTAATTGAATTACATTGCACAGACATAGTTTAATAGAGAACCTGAATATCCCAGTCAAGATCAGGGCTGTGATGTTCAAGGATTTGCAGACAGAAACCAACATGTGTTTTCTACCACATTATGGGAAACAGTTTCCACCCAAGAGTTAGCTAAGAGTTTAATCCTGCAATTAGTATGCTCTCTGCCCAGAAACTATCACTTGCAGTGCAGCAAGACAGATGGATTTCGGATTAGAAAGAAATCTCTCCCACAACAGACTAATGCACAATTTATCAGATATGACTTGGGACAGTGGTTCATACTCCTCTGAAGCAGCTCTGGGAGACAGGATATCAGAAAATTGTTATTTGTATTTCATTCCAATACAAAGTGGGGCCCATTGTGTCAGACGCTGTATAAACAAATAGTAAGAGACAAGGCCAGTCTCTAACATTTTATAATCTAAATAGGCAAAGCTAACACAACTGTACAGGAAATATAAGGATATAGCAAGGGAACGTGATTTGCCTGTGATCACAGAGTTGATTGGTGATAGAGCAAGAAGCCAAATCCATCTGTCTGGATTCCCAACTCTGCAGTCTGTACTACAGTTGACCTTACTATTAGATGATTATTAGTTTCTTCTGATGAGTTTCTTATATTTTATAATTTTCTTTTGTATTTGATGTTGCTTATTTGTCAAAACTGCTATACAGAGAATAAACCCCAGGAGGAGCAGGAAGCTAGTTACCCTACTTAAGTGGAAAAGAACAAAGCAGTAATAAATCTACAATCAAGGCAGATTTAAGTTTGTATGTCATAGAAAGCAGTTCTTTTATGTGTATATATATTTAAAAAGTGTACCATTGATTACTTCAAGCAAAAATAGCAGCTGGCTTTGAAATTAATGAGTCTAATCTGTAACAGGTACATACATAAAGCATGAAGTAATTCCTGGCATTCTTCAGTTGATACAGTATCTGAAAGTTGGGGAGAAAACATTAGAATCCAGGAAAGCTACACAAAGTATTTTATGGGGTTTTTTTCCTGCAAGTGAATGAACAAGCATTACAAACATGCCCTACACCTGTAAGATCTAGTTATATGGCAGGTAACCAGGGAATATTCTTTGTTTTTAAATGAAATCTGCACATTGAATCAGGCAGAGAACAGCTGGCTTAGAAATCAGCCTGAGAATCGGAATAATCTATGTAAGGTATTTGTGTTAGCATTAAACATTTTTGCATGCTGTCGGTGCAGAAGATAGCCTCTGAGCTTTGTGGATTAAGGAAATGGCTGGTATGACTTTCTGGAATTGAGTTGCCTTGTTAAGAATGGAAAACTCAATTAAAATTTAGTTAGGAGAAGGCTATGTGAGCCCTGGTGATTTACTGCTGCTCAATGTGGATTCGTATTTTAAAAAGCAGAGTTTTCAGTCAAGTTCATGTCAAGTTATTAGGGAAAAAGGTTATGGTCGTTTCTGCAGCATGTCATTATTTTTTGAGCAAAAGCTACATACCAATATGCATGTGTATCTAATAAGCAATAGAAAGGCAAATGAAGATTAAAAGAAACTATTCTTTAATAGCCAAATACACATACAGTTGGAAGACTACAGCACAAACTAGGGGGATGCATTCCTGGATATAAGAAACAACTGATGATTAGACTTTGTTAAATTGTACTGTGTTCAGGAGCACCAAGGCAGAGCAGGCATTCACTTAATACAGCATCTGTAGTTCTAATGTTAAAATGTAAATCCCTTTTTTTCCACAAACTGGACACAGCCACTTTGAATCCACCTTTTTAGATACATCATTGCAAACTGGATGTGGATGCTTTTCCCTTGGATTTTGCTTGGGATTACGCCTGCATGAAATCATTTACGTTAACTCAAAATGGGAAATTCTAAGAGAAAATTAGCTAAAATCAGATTAACCAAAAAGCCAAAATTAAATGGAAACGAAACCTGGTAGTATGGAACAGAAGTGCCCACACGCAGGCTGGTTCCAACATAACTAATTGTATGAAGCAAAACCAACTGTTACTTTGGTTCCAGGTTTTTTGTGCAGAGAAGTCCTAGAACCTCTGTCGATTAAAATATAATTGTTCTTGTGATGCAAATACTTAACAGCACACTAAGGCCCTTTTAAATTGTCCCTGCAGAGTAAAATGGACACAGAGCTGCTGAAAATGAAGTCAGAGATAGCAAGGCCAGAGGCATCAAGGCCCTTCATATTTCATAAGTATTTTCAGGAGACAACACTTGCCAATCGAATGAGGTAAAAGAAAGGAGAGGAGAGGTTGAAGGGTTTGCAGTGAAAAAGCAGATCGTGGAAAGCAGAAGAAATACAGTAAATGAAAATCCACAAGTACAAATGGCAAAGGATCAAAGGTGAGCGGCTGTGTAGGAGGGAGGTGCTACTGATGCTCCCAGACAGGCAGGGATGGAAAAATTCCTTTAAAACTAAGCACCTGCTGCTTACGATTCAGGCTTCAAAATTGCAAACCATGTCAGTAAAAGCATTTTGCTTTGCAGTTTAAAGGGGACCTAAAGGAAAGAGCTGACATATTAGAGATGGAAAAAAAGAGAATGGGGAAATATTTTAACAAAACTAATCAGCACACATGTACGGTGGGATATTGCTTAGGCATGGCTGGTTTCAATCAGACTTTAATTTTTATTGCCCAGGTTTTCAGTGTCTTCTTGAGCAAAGGGAGACACTTTCTAGTTTAGTTTAGTTTTATTTTGTTTCCTTTAGTTTAGTAAGGGGCTGGGCAACTGAGCTTTGGATGGCTTCCTAACCTTGTGCCTCATTCCTCTTCATGGGTGTGTCTGACTTCAATTTCTGTTTCTTAATCCTACTCTAGTCTTTGTGGGTGAGGAGGGATGATTTCTGACTCTTTTGCCCATCGCAGAACACAACACTGAAATCCTTCTGATGGAGTAAAGGCTGGCAAATACTAGAAACCACAAGAACTTAGATCCAGAACCAGCCTATACTTAACTGCCATACACACGCTCACATTGGCATGCCCGCGCAACCAGAAACCAAACTGAAGGCTTCTTCGTTTGAAACAGCTTTCTACTGCCCCATACTGCTTTGATATTTGCAAATTGATGAGCTGAATATCACATGTCAGGGATTGGCAGCAGACAATGGAAAGCCATAAAGCTGTTCCCAGTCCTTCACACTGACACAGAACTGATCAAATTGTCACTTATTAGTCAGTGGAATAAACCAGCCTAATCTGCTGTGTGCCCTCTATCTATTCTCACTCCCAGACTCCAATTTAAGCACTCTGTTTCCCTTTAAAGAATTTAAGATTTACCTGATGATTGCTTTTAACTAGGAAATAGAAAAAAAAGAAAGAAGTGGCTCAAAGGAGTTATATGTGTATGTAGAGTTTTAGTTTCCCGTGCTCAGTGAAGGGATGCTCGCTCTTCTTTTCTACTTTGAATACCAGATGTCTCTGCACAGTCAAATTGAGACGTCCTGAAAGAGAAAGATTTTCAGATGTTCTCAGCTTTTTCTGGAAACTGGGCCCCTTTAAAGATGTCTCAAGTATGACACTCAAAAACAGAGCTGTCCCAGATTGCACAGTGCTTTTCAAAACCCAGCCAGCATTTTTAGTAGCCTATGCCTCAAGGAGTCTGGGCACCTTACCCAAAAAGAGCTAAAAATGTAATTTGCAGTTCTTCAAGTAATCCAAAACAAAGTATCAAATCCCTTCCCATCTTCCTTTGCCAGGGAAAGTCCCCGTGTGCTGGAACTGGCCTCATTCTGATGCACAAGGGACAGCAGAAGTAAATGGAGGGTGGAGTGGGAGAGCTTTTGGAAGAGTGATCAGGCTGTGCATAGTGCTCAGCCCTACTTAATCACAGATGCCTTGCTTGAGAATCGAGTTCCAAATATTTCCATGGTGCTCAAACACAGTTACCTGGCTGTCTTCTGTGCTGAAGAATTTCAGCCACCACAATTTCCTTGGCTGTGCTGCTGCTGATGGCTTTTTCCATTATTTTAATACTCACTCAGCAGATACTTACTTGGTGTGCGTCTCTAACCAAGCAAGAAAGTGTCGTCCGACTGTTGAATTTTCCAAATGTGAAGGTTTTTATGCCTGCATATTATGGCCACAGAGGAACAGTCTAAAGATGTGCAGAATAAATGTGCATGGCAATATGCATGCAGCACATGACAGATGCATGATTTGACATCTAACTAGATGTCTGATCTTTGCCTTTTTATAACAGTACACCCCTTCTGAGACCTAATCCTTTGGCCAAAGCAAGGGTTTGTTGAGGAAAAATCAGTCAATGTAAAAGTCTTCAGAAGTGATTGAAAATAGTTTTGTTACAGGTGGACTGATGAAGGGTTTAATTTCTCAGTTTCTTAGCAGGCTAAGATGGATGTTGTAAGATATTAATCATCCTAAATAAACTAGTAAATCACCTGTACTAGTATACAGATGGGTTGTGGTGAGGTTAGGGAACTAAAGCCAAACAATGTGATAGGCTGCTTCTGTCACGAACCATTTGCCACTCAGCTCACTTTCTATTCTGGCTATCAACTGTTGCTGCCAAAGGAGCTGTTACAGCAGGTTTTGATACCGTCAGACAGGAATGCCAGGTAGACCTGGGGAGCTGACAGCTCTGGCTTTGAAAAGAGACTAGAGAAGCATGGTTGGAACCATCACAAATAACCAGCTTAACGTAAATTCTCATTTCAAGGTGTACTGAACAGAGCTGGTTCACTCTTCAGAGATATAAAAGGGGACATAGAAAAATGCTTTTTCTTCTGTGCAATAATCTGTGCCCTGTTCTGATTTCCACGTTTACAGAGGGGCACAGAAATAACTAGACAAAGACTTCAAGGCCAGACCACAGAAAAATGTTCCCTAGGAGGTGGAAGATTAGACTTGTGAAACTTGTAGGGTGTTTGTGAACAATAAACGCATTTTTAAGAGTTGCTTAGGAGAGTGTTTTGGAAATTCTTTCAAATGTGTGTTAAAAGAAGGCCCCAAAGTTTTGAATTTTTAGTTACTTTTACCAGTTTAGTTATTTTTACCAGCCTCCTACCCTGGAGAGTGCCGCTTTAACAAGTGATTGATTAGAGAGAAAATTATACCCAGCCTTAGGGTATAATAAAGGATCAGGCTGTGTATGTTCTTCAGTGTGCATCATTTTGCATCCCTGAATCAAAAGATTTGAATCAACTTCAGGTATTCGGGCTTCAGCTCGTCGCCTGAAGTGTAAGGAATAGCTCATCTGCAAGGAAGAACTCATCTGCTCCCACTCTGATGATGCACAGCTGGCCAAGAGGATTACTTTGGGGGTCTCTGAAGAGCCGGAGAATCTAGCTGGAGACAGGACACAGGAAAGAACAAATTGGTGTACTGAGGAGACACAGACACTTTCTGGGTTGGCTAGCGTGTCTTATTCCAGCATGCAGGGTCATACTAACCACAAGGCACAGGACTTGTAAATAGTTTTCACCAGTAGGAGGGACCGGAGGAGCTTCTTGCCTTCCTTCACAGCTGGGGGCATGATTCAGCTTCCACGACCATGTGAGCGTGTTGCAACTGGGCAATTCTCTGTCCTTACAAGAGGCTCTTATTCCACACTAGGTTTCCTACTTCTCACGAATTACTCTCCTTAAGATACAGTAATTAAGACATTTGGGTTTACAATAAAGAAGTCTACCTGAAGCAATATGTGGCTTGACCTCCTAAGTATCAGAGGGGATTCAAGTAGGCCATGTTAACCCCAGCCGTCTGTGTGGAAACAGTTTTGCTTATGGGCATTTGTGAAATTCATATGTTCTGTGCCCAAAAATACTTATTATGACCATACAGCCTGACCTCCTGCCTAGCACAACCCTTTCAGCCTCACCCATAACTTCTGCATTAGGTACACATCTCATGGTTAACCGACATCCTGTGGTGGGATTATATATTGAGTTTTGTATTGATTAGATTATGAGTTGAGACAAATCATGATTTTAGGTTGGATTTTCAATAGTTTAGGCTTGTCCCTATATGTTTTTCCTTTTAGATTTTTGCAGGGCTTCTCCTAGTTACTCTTCTTTGCCATCTAGTTCTTCAGCTCCTTCCTGCAAGAACAACTTAAGTTGAACTAGAAGTCTCTTAATTTCCTTGCTTTGGGCTTGCACAGCCTGAGTACATCTTCCACAGTACTGAAGGAAAGATGCCTAGAAGTTGTTCCATGAACACTGGAACTAGATACTGTTTTCCTTCAGACATCCTCTACATCCTCTACAAACTATATATATAATCCTTATGATAACTTTTGAACTTTCCTCATGTTCTTTATGCCTTGTCTCTCCAGTGAAGGACGCTGTCTGCTAGGTGACTCTTACAGAACTCTGTCTGTATTTACTGGTGAACCATTTGCGGCCAAAAAGAATATATAACAGCTGCTTTCTTTGGGGTTTTTTAATGTCATCAGGGCAGTAATTTGGGTGTCTGTCCTTCAGCAGTTGCCAATTTTCACAACACTGGTAAGAACTTAATTTTCCTTGGGATTTCTACACTTCTGTCAAGATTGACAGGTTTGGAAGTTACTGTGTGTGGCGGGGACAAGGCAGACAAACAGATGATTAGAAAGACAGCACAGACACGTAAACTTGTTTCCTTAGGAAACGGAGCTACAGATGATTACCTAGGGAATATATGGTTCTTTAAAATTGCTACCTCTGGATATTCTTGCTAGTCATCTTCCTTCCTGTCTTTGAATCTTCTTTTAAGGTCTTTGGGGGTTTCGGGAAGGAGTGGGTCCATATGAGTCTGTACAAAAAGCAAGGCCAAATGTTGAGCGTTGTGAGGCAGTACCTGTGGGAAGCAGTAGACACCACCTTACTGCAACTTTCTCACAGCTTTTTGGTGCCAAGAGTCCTCTCACAAAATTGCGTTGTTTGAATGGTGTAATTATGCGGGATTACTCTCAAATATGCAACCAAAGTGACTGATAAATGATTTCCTTTACTCCAGCAATCATGCAAGATGAATTAGGTACAGTCAGTATGGTGACACTTTGAAAATGTAAAGCGTTATATAAATGTTGAGTGGTATTTACACTGATTATATCCAGGATGTTGGTTGATAGGAAATACATAAAATGTTGGGGTTTTTTTTTAATGCATTTCTATATATGCAGCTTCAGGTAAGAAAGTACTTTTATAAATGTGCTTGGCAAAGGGGTTTAAGAATTATGTCATGGATGCTTTGAATGCTGAAGTGTGGGTTCAAAAGTTGCCTGATTTTCAAACGCCCATCTATGGCTATCACACATAAACTAGATTTACGCTCTTCCTCTCAATTCATTCTCCACACAATACTTCACTTTCTACATTCTCTCCTCCTGTGATGCTGGATGGTCCTCGTAGCTCTCTCATGGCAGAGACCATTGGCCAAATGAGAAAAGGTAAACAGATGGCTTGTAGATATTTCTAGCATTGACACTATTTCCTGCCTTAGTGATTTTACTGTTTACTACTCCTGTTCACTGATTTAGTTATAGCTGTGTTTGCATGGCACCTGAAGAAGGTTTGCTTTATTTTATTACCATTTGAAAAAGTTTGTCCATCCGCTCCACTCTCAGTTACTCATTCCTACTCATCCTGCCAAAGTTTTCCACCCTCTCAGCTGTGCTGGATGCCAAGTGAACACTTTGTGTGGCTGTGCTCTAAGTGGGGGAGGAAGTGGAAGCTGCAGTGAGGGAAGGAGGAGCAAGTCTTTGAATATTATCTCCTTAATTGCTTTTTTCCAAATCTATTACGAGTTGTTCTTTAAAGGTAAATCAGCAGCTCTAATGTAATGCAAAAGGGAAGGATTTTTACCAGCAATTAAATAGATTCCTGAAAAGTCCCCCAAGCTCCCAAACTTTCAGATCTGTGGTAAGAAATAGAAAAATGTGGGAGTTCCCTAGTTAAGATGAAGCGCATCGTTTATTCTGAAGATTTTCTTGAAGCCTGTGTGTGCTACTTGTACTCATAGGACTTTTAATGTGCTTTCTTGTCTGTGTGTTCTTTTCTACTTTATGTTCATCAAGTGGAAGAAGCCTGGTGTAAAGGCAGTGTAGCGAGGCTGGGCTGTACTGTGTGCTCGGGCACCCCATCTTCTCATCTATGAATAGCAGACTGACAGAAGTCAATCTCTTCCAAAGGGAAGAGACCAAACATTCAAAATGAAGTCTCCCTGGTCTAATCCTGGTAACATATCCCTGCACACATGACTTACAATTCTCAAATATCCTTCATGGTAGCCATGAAACTCCTCTTGCTGATTTATTCTGTATTGTTTTCCTTTTCATTGCCTTAAAAGTCACTGCTGGTTTCCTGCTGATCCTCCTTTAGGCCAGTTTCATAACCAGCTGATTGCATGCTCCAAAGACTTGACCTGTAGCATATATTGGATCTGGGTCCAAATGTATTGACTCTGGGCCATCTCTGTTGACTGTTGATGGTATTTCATTGAAATTGCAAAACTGTTATGTAGCAACACCATGTTATTGGAAGAGGCACAAGTGTTTCGTTTGTGTGGTGGGTTGACCATGGCTGGATGCCAGGTGCCCACCAAAGCTGCT
>JANHGB010053683.1:26530-43333 GCA_026283785.1 Coracopsis vasa
GAATCACTCCAGTATGGGGTCCCTCCCACAGCAGACAGTCCCCCGCAAAATTCTCCATGCGAGTCCTTCGCATGGGCTGCAGTTCTTTATGAACTGCTCCAGCATGGGTCCCTTCCATGAGTGCAATTCTTCAGGAGCAGACTGCTCTAGTGTGGGGTCCTCCATGGGCTGCAGGGTCACAGCCTGCCTCACCATGGGCTGCACCATGGGCTGCAGGGGAATCTGCTCCGGTACCCAGAGCACCTCCTCCTCCTCTTGCACTGACCTTGGTGTCTGCAGAGCTGTTCCTCTCACGCATTCTCACTCCTCTCTCCAGCTGCAGTTGCTCCAGCACAGTAGCTTTTCCGCCTTCTTAAATACATTCTCTCAGCGGTCCTACCACCATTGCTGATGGCTTGGCCTTGGCCAGCGATCCGTCTGTCTTGGGGCCAGTTGGTATTGGCTCTGTTGGACATGGGGGAAGTTTCTAGCAGCTTCTCACAGAAGCCACCCCTATAGCTTCCCTACCCCCCCGCTGCTAACAAAACCTTGGTATACAAACCCAGTACAGTTGGTTTTCAGTTGATTCCTACATGTATATAAACTACACTGTGAGCTGGGGTAGAGCTAATGAACAAGTGGTCCTGGGTTTCTCATTGCTCTTTCTCGTAAATGTAGGTATGTTGCAAGCACAATGTGTACACATACATTAGCTCAAACTTCCCATTTCTTTTCCTTGTCCCACTTGAATAATAATGAATAATCATTACTTTTCTTTGAGCTTGGCTGTCCGCAGGCCTGATTCCCTCTACGTAGGTTTGAGAGTTCGATTGCTTCAGTATGCTCTAACCTGTGCTGTAGAAAGTGTTACCCTGTGACTGCTGTACAGAGCTGCAAGACTGCTATTTGTTAGGACAAAGCAAAGTTTATTACCTTTATCCACATTTATATACTGTGCTTTGCACAGTTGTCATTGTGGTTGCAACTGATACAAATTTTGATTTATTGTTGCGCTGTTAACTCTTGTACATTACGTGGTGTGCACAGCATGTGTTTTAACAATGTGCCAAAGTCAAAATGATAATAATAATAGAAGAAGATTAGCCCAGAATTTAAATGTGGTGAAAGAGCTCTCTGGATTACTGGCAATGATAATCAAAGCAAAAAGAGAAACAGGCTCCTTTTAATTTAACAGGACAAGAGTAAATCACAGCTACCACTCATTCCTTCATTGCTTTTTTTCGGGTGACCATATGTGTCCCTTTAACTACATGGCTGACTTGAGTATAGGGTCCTGCTCACAGCCAGGATGCCCAGGTGACTGCAGTCTTACCTCTTCCAACCAGTAACCCTGCTTCTACCCTAGCAAAGGCCTGTTTTCATCTGCAAGGCTCCCTGTAACTCACCCACATGCAAATGCTTCTGACCTTAATTAAAGCAGTTCACCTCTTTCTGCCTCAAGGGATGGTTTCCTCATAAGGCAGTTGTGTTTAATTAGCATTTGCATAGCATTCTGCTGGTTGCTTTCCTGGAGCGTTGTTCAGTAGGAGCGTGGGATTGCTGAAGCCTGACTGGCAAGCTTTGCACCCTCCTAATTGACACAGAAGCCAAGTAGAAGTTACACAAGGAAAGAACAGAGAATCGTTAATGATGGATCATTAGCAAGTAGCTCCTTTGAATGCATGCAGATAACTTTATAACTCTATCAAAGTGAAAAGTAGCGTGATGAATTATGCATCAGACAATAAAAGCTCAAGGAAGACACTGGTTTTATAATTGCTGTGCAATTTTCTAGCATGCTCTAGTTTGTAAGATTAATTTTCTTTGGGGAGCGTGAAGCATTCTATGCCTGTTGTACACTTAGTGTCAGTTTTGGGTTTCTCTCATTAGAGGTTTTATTCTGTGTCTTTTCGTATCACTGCAAAAACTCCCAGGGTTTGAGAGGCACAATTTTTATACTAGCAAAAATGTTCACAAGCAAGTGAGAAGTATAGCTACTAAACTAGTTCCTTTGAGGTTTGCTGATGTCTCAGTACAAAAAGTTCTCAGATACACACATCTGAAATAAGATTGCTTTATACCTGTATATTAGTATAATTTTTAATAGAAATTGCCCAATCGTTTTGTGGCTTTGTTGAATTTCTAGACTAATAAATCTCTAAGGGGCATTTTTGCTCTGAAATTATCTTCAGAAGCATTTCAGTTGGCACAAATAGACCATTCCTGTGGCTTGCGCTAGTGCCAGTTCAGCACTCAGTCAGTCCTAGGAAGAGGAATTAATACAAATATTGCCTAGTGATGTCACCTGTCTCTTTAAAATGTACTGATCTCTCACTTGAGATTTCCTCTGAAAACTGAACTGTATTCAAAGTGAGTAGAATTAAAGGAATAAGTTAATTGAAAAGTTATCCCTGATGTGAGCTGTATCTTAGCTTTGATGACTATTAGTGGGTGAAAGGGACTGTGAGAGATCATCTGATCCATCAGTAAGCCCCAGGGATGAGCCATAAAGTCAGCTATGCTTGAATAATTCTTGTTCCTGAAGACCTGACTAATAAGAACTTCACAGCCTTCTTGTATGCCCTGTTTCAGCATTTTTCTATCCCTGCCATTATAAACGTTTTCTTTTATGATTTTCTAGTACCTCACTTCAGGTTCTTTTGTTGCAATTTAATCAGTTATTTTTGTTCTTGATTGGGTTGGGCTTTTTCAATATATAATTTGAAGTCAAAAGCTATTTTTCCCTGTCCTTTCTCTTTAAGTCCACAGTACTACTTTGTTCAGACTGTCATGTTTTCACCGATCGTTTTGGTTAGTGTCCTTTAGAACCTCTTCAGGTGTTCCAGGTGGCTGTGCAGTGGGGGCATCACACCAGGCACTGCTCCAGCTGCTGCCTGCCAGCTCTAACTAGAGCAAAAGGATTATTTGATGTGTCCTGCAGGCTTCTCTCTTGTTTGTATGTGCCTGTATGACACTTGCCTTTTTCACAACAGCATGATGTTGTTGGCTCATCCTAACTTTGTGATCTAGAATAATCCCTAGCTACTGCTACCTTGCTACTTGTCCACTACCCTCTATTTGTATAATTAAATGCAGTTACCTCCCCTTGGCATTGCTGAATTTCACCCTGCTTTGTCAGACCATTTTTCCAGCGTAGCCAAGTCATTGAAATCTGCTTCACAGTTAGTCTTAGCTTGAAGTCCTCAGAAACCTGAGCATGTATGCTCTCACTTCCATCAGCCATCCCACTAAAAATTATGGAATCACAGAATGGTTTGATTTGAAGGGGACCTTAAAGCTCATCCAGTTCCAGCCCCCTGCCATGGGCAGGGACGCCTTCCACTAGAGCAGGTTACTCCAAGCCCTGTCCAGCCTGGCCTTGAACACTGCCAGGGATGGGGCAGCCACAGCTTTTCTGGGCAACCTGTGCCAGTGTCTCACCACCCTCACAGGGAAGAGCTTCTGTCTAATGTCTAATCGCAGTCTTCCCTGTGTCAGTTTAAAGCCATTCCCCCTTGTCCTGTCACTATAGGCCCTTATAAGAAGTCCCTCTCCAGATTTCTGGTCAGCCACTTTAGGTACTGGGAGCTGCTCTGTGGTCTCCCTAGAGCCTTCTCCAGGCTGAACAAGCCAAACTCAGCCTGTCTCCAGAGCAGAGCTGCTCCAGCCCTTGGAGCATCTTTGTGGCCTCCTCTGGGCTCATTCAAGCAAGTCCACATCCCTCTTGTGTTGTTGTCCCCAGAGTTGGATGCAGGACTGCGGGGGGGGAGGGGAAGGAGGTTCTTATGAGAGTGGAGTAGAGGGGGATTCTCATCTCCCTTGATCTGTTGGGCACTCTCCTTTTGATGTAGCCCAGCACACGGGTGGTTTCTGGGCTGTGAGCACTTGGCTTGGTTGAACTTCATGAGGTTGGCATTGGCCCACCTCTCAAGTGGGTCAAGGTCCCTCTGGATGGCATCACTTCCCTCCAGTGTGTGAACTGCACCACACAGCTTGGTGTTGTCCGCAAACTTGCTGAGAGCACGCTCAGTCCTGCTGTACTGTTGCCAGCAAAGATGTTAAACAGCATCAGTGCCAATACCGATCCCTGAGGAACACCACTCGTCACTGGTCTCCACTTGGACATCGAGCCATTGACTGCAACTCTCTGAGTGTGACCAGCCAGCCAATGCCTTATCCACCAAGTCGTCCATCCATCAAATCCATCCCTCTCCAATTTAGAGACAAGGATGTCGTGTGGGACAGTGTCAAATGCCTTGCACAAGTCCAGGTAGATTATGTCAGTTGCTCCTCCCTTATCCATCAGTGCCCTGGCCCCATCATAGAAGGCCACCAAATTGGTCAGGCACAATTTGCCCTTAGTGAAGCCATGTTGACTGTCACCAATCACCCCATTATTGTCCAAGTGCCTTATGAATCAGAGTACCCCGATACACATACCACTGGGAACAATAGAAAGGTTTTCTTAAAATTGGGCAGATTCTAAATTCAGCAGTTCTGTATTTAGATGAACTACTTAAAACTTGCTTATTGTTACATTATTGTGAACTGGAATTTTTATAGTCTGTAATTCCAGAATATAACATTTCTGTGGTAAGGACTGTGATAAGACTGCTCTGAAAACGAGATACTTTCCTTTAAACTCACATAGACACTTCAATATAAATATGGGCAGTAACTTTTGAAAATGATTGCCCTCCTCTGCTTTTTTTTACAGGACCAGGTGTCAGATACAGTGATTTTGCTATGTCACATCCGAAACCACCTCCTCTTGTTGGACAGCATACAGTGGAGATACTGAAAGGCACGCTGGGGTATGAGGATGATGCCATAGAAGAACTGCTCCGCACCGGTGCTGTAGCTCAGCATGAGGTCAGATAAGGAACATTAGCTACATTCCTTCACACTGAGTTCACCTTACTTTGTCCTCTCTTTGCTCCCTTCAGCTCCCCTAATGGGACTCAAAGAGAAGACATAATTTAATTCCTAATTTTCTTCCACGTGTGTTTGTATGATTTTAACTCTGAAGTATCAAATAAACAATCTCGTACCGTCTGCGTGAAAGATTTTCTTGGGGGAGGGTGAATGTAGCTATACGGTCCTGTGTGGCTACTCATTTTCTGTACTTCATATGGGAAATGGAGTTCTTATCATAATTACAGTAATTGCCTAAAACGTTTGTCTCCAGAAAGGCATAATGTTAGTGAAAAGAAGCAGAACCTTTAAAATCTGTATGCTAGACTTCCCTTGTATAGTTATTCTAGTCGAAAATCAATCATGTACAAATTCATGGTTGATCTGATTGACTTTGAACAGAATTATCAGTCATGAAGTCTTTGTTCTTCTCTGGTTTAAATCATGGGTAGAGTAACCATTGCAAAACTCACTTCTGTTCCCTGGTATTCCAAATTACCAGTACATCTTTATATTACATTGCGTGGTTATGACAGTCCCAGCATGTCCCAGCAGAAATAAGCTGAAATTGACGCAGTTCTTTAGTTATGAAACAAGCCTATTCCAAGACCAGTTGAGAGACAAACTATGATTGAATAGTCTTTTGTAATTTTATTCAGGAAGGCCCAGGGTAGTGTTGGTTAAACATCGATCCACGCAAAACCACATGCTGAATGTCAAATCCCAGAACCTGCCAGACTTCTCAGTCCGGTTCTATGAGTAGGTAGCAATCCCTATCTCTGTCTTTAGCTGCCATCCAAAGCATCTTCTGCTATGGAGAAAACACAGGTTAAGATCTGTGCAAAATTTCTGACTCAGTCCCACCCTCATGATTGAAACAGGGCGAGTGTTGACAAACCTGCCTCAAATGTAGTAATACCATATCCTGCAGTAGGGTCACTCTGAAGAGTAGGGCACCATGCACTGCAAGAAGGTGGAAGAATTTGATCCATGACAAATAGTAAGGAAAAGATTAAAGAAGAGTAATTTCTTCTGCACAAACCAATTTGACAGTACTTCACTCACAGAAGATATGCCATGCTCCTCTATCGCAGTATATAACTTATAGCTAAAGTAAACTCAGCCTATGGGAAGGGCCTAGCCTTTGTTGTGTGCACCCTGGGGGTGAAGCAAAGCCTTTCTGTTCCTAGAACTGAATAAAACTAACTCAAATTGACACTCAACACATAACGTCCGCATTTCTCTCAAGTATCGGAAACGAGCCTGGCAATGGAACCGGCTTGTCACTTTGCTTCCACTCTAACAAACAACATCCTCTGTATTACATTTGAACTTCACAACTCTGCATTACCTTCTGGGGGGAAGAAAAGAGGCTATTACATAATCAAATTGCAGTGGAACCCCACTGTGGTTGCTCATTTTTGAAGCCCAGTGTGTTTTGGTTCATTTGTTTGCTTGTTTTCTCTGTGGTTTTGTATTCTGTTTTTTCAGATCTTCTCTCTTTTTTTTTTTTTTTTTTGGTTTTTTTTTCTTTTTTTTTTTTTTTTTTCCTTTTTTTTCCTTTTTTTTTCTTCCTCTTGCACTGCATTCCTGGCACCAAACACCATACTCCGTCCATGTGCTAAAGACATCATGAGATCCTGGAAGAGTGACTTCTAAAATAAATACAGAAATAAGTCTGAATTGAGAATAGGGACACCATAGGGGAAGAATTGAAACTGGATTGGAAGAGGTTTTGATGTAGTCCACCTTCCTTTTAATCTAAGGGGAACATCCTTTTCTTAATGAGAAAAGCAGTGTTTTGAATCCAGCTTCGCATAAAACAGATAATCTGGGATTGAACTGAACTTTGTTTACTAATGAAAACTATTTAGTACTGCCAGATAACATTCACAAATATGTTTGCTGGGTTTACTTCATTAAGGGCTATTTTCTTCCCATTTCTAAGAAACACACGCATACAATACAGCAAAATACTGCTCAGTTTTGTTCAAGGTTTTCTAAAAACTTACTTTTTTCTGTGCTTTTCCAGGCAATGGAAATAGCTAATCACCACATATTCAGCTACAAGAAATTGGCAGAGCTTCTTTGAGTTGAACGTAACAATGCTGGTTTAAATCAGCTGAATATCAGGCTATTAACTCCATAACGTATATCGTGCGGAGTTCACACGCAAACAGTGTTTCCCTTTTTCTTTTTTTAGTGTTTTCCCTCTGCTGTGTTGCTGACAGTCAAATGCCTAAAGGGATAATCAGAGGTGTTATTTTGTGTCACCTCTAGTACTTACCGCAGTAGGAGAAATCCAGATACCATTTCTCAGTGTTTAAGTCATACAGTTACACACAGGCTGTTGCTAAGTCTTCTTCAAGTCAGAAATAGATTAAGTCTTCAAATAAGTGGCTGTGTGGGAGCCTAAAAAGCTTCCAAGGTCTGATCATGAAATTTTGCTCTTTCACAAGGTTTAGTCCTTTGATTTTGGGCAAGTTGGAAGACAGTTAAATAATTGTCATGATAATATCCAAGCTGTTATATAGTACTCTTTTCCTTTAAAAATGAGCAAATCAATGCAGAAAAAGAATATTTACAAAATACACTGCATTCTTCCCAAGAATCTTCATGAATACGTGTCTCTGGAGTTCAATTGCGTTTTGACAATCTTGTACTTTCAAAATGGTTTTCTCTTGTACTGCAAAACTGGAAATCAACCATCACATGGGATTCTGGATCTCATAAACTGAGATCCCTCCAATTTCAAGGAAGGGATGTAGTTAGGAATGACTACACAGCTGCCTCTGGCAATGAATGTTTGTTTTTCGCTGCTTAAATTGGAAAGGAATCTGCTGGTGCTGCCATGATGTGTGTGTGGTATTTGCTTTAATTTGACTTGATTTACATATCACTGTATTAATCACTTTATTAATATAAAGCTTCTCTTTATTAAAAAACAAGAAAGAAGAAAAAGAGAGATAGAGAACATACCTGTTGTCTGGTTCAGAACTGAACCCATCTAAAGCTGTTTGCCAGGAAGCTATAACCGCCATTGGAAAAGGAGATTTCCATTTTGACATCTGTTCTGACTCCATGGTCCATGGCCCCTTTGGCTCCATTCTGTGCACAGGGGGATCCCATTGTTCCTGTATTATCTTCACCATGAAAAATGTTTCCTCAGCCCTCCTCATATAGCTGGTTTCCTTTCTTTTCCATGCAAGCTAGTAAAGCTCTTAACCAGATATAAATCACCCAGAAAACTGCAAAATTGGTGGAATCAGGCTGGTTTTGCATAGCCTGAGGATCTTGCTGAGGGATATTTTAATGCATCAAAAGAAAATTCCCATCAAACAACAGGCAAATGGACAGTAATGGATTTTTCTTCCTCCTACGCAGCTCATTTTCCTGGTATCCCTTCCCCAGAATCTTCCTAAAGAACACTTGGGAAGTCCCTGTATGCTTGTCTGCAGTGAGTACCCCAGAGCTGACATTCAAAAGGAGGTCATTTTTGATGAGTGACCAGGAGGAACCAGTTACCATTAGCGGAAGCCCACCAGCCTCAGCAGCTATCCAACCTATATGTAAAGGCCAGTGAAGCCATGTTCATGTGAAGATTGATCTGTTGAAAGGGATCACTTAATTGTGCTGGAGGGCAAATGCTCCTGTCCTTCACAGGTTTATAAGATCAGAATCAACAGAAAATAATTTATTTTGTAATTAATTTTTTTTTTGTAATACAAAAGCAGAGAAAAATATCCCCATTCTTGACTTACATACAAAATATAAAGCTTCTCCTTTTTCAAGTTCATCGAAATAGAGGCTTTTGATGCCTGTTGATATTAATTGGAGTTTTGACCTTGCTTCTCCAAAGATTAAAGCTCAGCCAAAGATGTCTAATGACAATGTGCTGAGGCTAAAGTAGCAGGCAGAATAAGTCTTGCAGTGAGTGTGCATGCCTACTGACTAACTGTGGAGAACGCTTTCATTAAATTGTCATATAGCTCTGCCGCTTACAGAGTACTGTAAATCCTCAGCCTGGTGAACCTGGAGATAAAAGGCAGCTAGTCATCTCTATGACTAACATGGTCATGATTTCTTTTAATATCTAAATGACAAGACATAGTTAATCCTTTGACCTACCTAACATTATAGCACTGTATTAAAATGTATTTATTTCCCAAAAATGTATTAAAATGTATTTAATTGCCAAAAGACAGAGGGAAGGTAAAGTACTTTCAGAGTTCAGGAATGCTGGCACAGCTGCTCATATTTCATGTCAGTGACATTAAACAGTGCCAGATACAGTACTTTTCTTAACTGCTTGTACATTGAGTTTAATGTGGCCTGGTGAAATGCTAAATGCTATTAGCTGGTGAAAAAAAAACCCCAACCAACATCAGAGCAGTTCCTGCAGGATCAAGTAACCTCCCTACACAGAGGTCTGCATGATACTGGCCAATGTGATAAAAATACGCTGATAAACAGTGACATAGTCGCCTTTTTAAAGCTGACAACCAATCAATTCAATTACGGTAAGGTTCTGTTGTGACTGGAATTTGGACCAGACTTGTGAGAAAAATGCCTGGGATCACATATGCCAAGGACCCATGAAACTTTTGCAACAAGATCTCTTGTTTTAGCATGTCAAGTATTGAAGGGGTGGCCAAGCAAGGGTTGAGGTGGGGACAAGTTACTAATGTTTAGTTTTTTTCCATTCTCCAGAGCTACAGATAAAAGTCAATTAGCAAGCACCAATTAGCCCTGAGTTAACAAGAAATCATAGGGTAGAGGGTGCACTAAACTGCCTGCCTTAAAAGGCCTTCATGATGCTCCAGTTTACAGTGAGCAGTATCACAGTGCTAATTTACAAGGTACTCAGGGAAGCAGGCTGGGAAGGAGGCCACTTCAGTGCACTTGCTTCTGTGCTTCAGCTGTTTCACTATTTGTCTATCTAATAACTACCCCATACTAGCTAAAAGGGCTCTAGAGTAGAAGAAGAAATTTGAAGATATCTAACTCGGTAGAGGAATGCATATGTAGCTCTCATCTCTTGCACATCCATTTTAGGAGAAGCTAAAGTTTCACGTTAAAATGCTGCATATAGAAAAGCAGGGTAGTGTGTACGTTTCCCTCTGATGCTCTCTTCTCGTGGAGGATTGAGCCTTTTTTTGCCAAAAGCAAACCTTGTGTGAGAAGTGATAGTTCTTTGATAAATTCTGTAGTCTTTTCATCTGAAGCATTTCTCTCTTCCAAAGCCAAAAGTGAAGGCTTATAGCTGAAAGATGGAAATACTGATTCAGCAATGCCACTGCAGGGCTTCCTGCTAGTCACAGTTCAAGTATCTCATGCTTGTTTCATCTTCAGACCAAGTGGCCACAGGACTCCTGTGATATCTCATGTGAATTTGTCATGAGAGCACACTGTTTGCTTAATGGGTAATGCAGTCTAGCCAGAGGAAAATGGGATCATGGAGCACTCACTCTACAAACTATATATGAGTCACTGGGACACCATTCTTCTGAATTCAGGTTTTCAGGAACAGCACTGTCCAGCTGCCTGTACTCCTATCCAGTTGTGCCCGCTCGGTATAACATATCCACTCTACTAAATTCTCAGTGCTTTAAGGAACATATTTGCCAGGGAACAGCTTGAGATAGAGAAAAGACCTTAAGAATAATCAGGATCAAAGAGAAAACACTGCTTGAGACTTACATTCAGTTACATCTGTGTTGAGAGGAAACTCCACATTCTGTGGTATGGTAAGTAAGGCTGATGCATAATCTGCAGCCCTTGTGTGCAGCCCAAGCCCCCCCATATCTCTGCAGAACAGCTCTGGCTGTAACAGCAGCAGACCTGTCAGGAGCTTACATGACCAAACAGAATAATAGCAGATACGGGTTGCAAATCAGTATTAACTACCTTAGAGCTGTTGAGTTGTGAGGACCTGCTACTCTCAGTGATGTTAATTTGGTCAGAAATGTTAATTTGTTAACAAATCTGCATTTATTACTTTTGAAGAGGCTCTCCTGCTTGCTGACTCATTTTGTGTGGTTTTATGAACTTGCCTTCTTCAAATTCTCCCCTAATGGACTGGTTGTCCAATCTCCTTTGCATTTACAACTGTGTTTGTGGAGTGTTAGAGCATGTGTTTCTAAAGCATTGTACTTCTAACCAAGCAATAGATTCTTCTAAAGCATGAAAACTATTAGAAAACATTAAAGATCTATTTTGTGCCATAAGTACTGGAGAATTAAAAGCCTAATCCATTGCCTTTAGAAGGCAATCAAGGGGAATTCAAATTGATTTCAGTGGACTTGGAGTCTGAACCTAAGTCAGCATCATGAATTTTTTTCATGTTTCTGAATATGCCAGATTGTGTCATTTGCTTATAGACAAACTATAAACATACTTTATCTCTGGATATGTTTTAAAGTTATTAGAGACATTACAGGTACACAAACCCTCATTTCTTTAACTTCCTATGGGAAAAGCTTTTGTGTTTTAATATGCTGTCATAGAGAAGCCTGGAATGGCTGGGGGTTTTGTTTCTTCGGTAGGGTTAAAAAGTGTTTTCTCTCTCTTGTCATTGCACTTTCACTTTAAGTTATAAGATGATCTAAAATTGAGGTGTTTCTTAAATGCCCCACAAGGTCTTATACAGTATTTGTACTCACATTACAGCCAAACTATTAGCAATGTTAGTAGGTGATGTCAGTAGAGGACTCATTTACTGAACTGTGTTTGAAGAAAGGAGAAATCCTAACTTTTTTTGGGAGTAGATAATTGTGAGAAATGTGGACTATTGCCAACCTTAAATACCCAAATACCCAGAATCGGACCCTGAAAGAGTCAGGAGCAGTTTAGAAATTCAGAAGAGAGTTCTAAAGCAGCATGATAGAACAGTATATATCAATGAGATTTTAAAGGAAAAGAAACAGTAGCAAGATTTGTGATAAAGTTGATAAAGCTGATGCATATTTGTCTGTGAAACAAAATGCAGGTCATTGCTGGCTTCCCTCTGGGTCTGGAATTTGTCCAGCTTGGTTCCCTGGGCTTTAAGGAACTGATTTTTTGGAGTTTTTTAGGAAATTGTTGGAAGTGAATTCTGCTGCTGAGCTTTTCACTAGCTGGTTATTGATGGTACTACCTGGGCATTCAGTCAACAGCTGAAAGCTGGAATCTAGTTGATATTACTTGGTAAATTGAAATAGATGCTCTTTCATGTTATACATATGCATTTGAATGGGTTGGATATGAACATTTGCAGTGTTGTGAAAATAAGCATTGTGGTATTGAAAGCTGTCTTAATTGGACTGGTCAAGTGCATTCTCCACCTCTTTCTCCAAATAAAATCAAAGGCAGTTCCTCCAGTTCTTCACAGAAGAAGGAGCCAGAAACCAAACTCTTAAGTTAGGATGAAGATTGATCACAGCAGATATGTCACGTGTTGAAATGGTGGAATTTGTCATTGCTCTGCTGGCTTCCATAGCTATTCAGGATATATCCTCATTTGAAGAAGACTGGTCCGGTGTTTGCTGGGCTAACTGAGGGCTATCAGAAAATCTGCATGCCATGGATTTCCTGTTTGATGTAGGGCAAGTCCCAGTCCCTTCTTTTAAGCTGTCTGTATGTAGTTTGGTACTTTCCAATCGGAAGGACAAACTAGAGATTGCAAGCTGACCTGATAGCAGAGGCCATCTCTGTTTAGACAGATGGAATCCATTGTCTGTCTTGCAGAGCCATTGTGTTCATTTAAAAATGCATGTCTTGCAGCATAGCAGAGAAGTTAAATTGTTTTGCAAAGTGAGGACATTCTATTTTTTTCCCGTAAAACCAATATGAACAACCGCAGTTTCCCAATCTCCCGTTCCTGAAGCAGAGAGAAGCCTTCCCAAAGGGCTTGTGAAAGACCTCCAGAGATCATTTGGGTATAAACAGATAGTATCTTTATACCTAATGGTTGCTTATGTAAAAAAAAACAGATCACAAACTTTTAGAGTTTGTCCTTTCTGGCAGCAACTGCAAAAAGTTCAGGAAGTTAATCTCGTTTTCTGATTTGGATAGCAACTTTAAGGTTAAGGAGATTAGCTGCAATGTATATTCCCAGGAAGAGCTATTGGCAGCACTAGAAGCAGCTGAAAAAAGAAGATGGTTTTTCATGTAAGGTGGAAAAAAGTAAAGAAAGATACGGAGAAAAATCTGTCATATATGTTGCTGCGGTTGATCCTTCTGGTAGCTCTGATAGTGATAGACAGCATTAAAGGTGTGGTGAATGATGACAGCAATGAAAAGGCAGAGAGCACTGACAGCAACCTGGGTTAGCACAATGGAGGGATTTCAGTTGGGATGCAGCAAAGCCTTAGGCACTGCATGGCTGATAATCACTGGCATGTGCCTGGTGGTTACCAAGCAGAGGGGTGAAATGATACAGAGGAGGACAGACATACGGACAGAGCATCAAGCAGGGCTACCTCTGCCACCAGGGCAAGGGGGAATGCAGGGAAAACTGACTGCAAACAGAAGGTCTCCAAATCTTGGAAAATATACTCGAATAAGCTGGGCAGTCCTTCAGGATCAGTTCCCTGATCTGGAGGTACGTGCTGATCACTTGGTTAGGAAACTTCCTAGAAGGGTGGACGAGAGACTTTGCCCTTTGAAAAGCAGAAGGTAACACTGTGTTCTTTTCCATATTCCTCACCCTGCAAAATTCCAAATGAAGGGCCTGATCCCATGCCAAGTGGAGCACATGGAATTACTTCCTTTGCCTTTGATACATTCTCACTCAGCATTTCATTAATAGACTTGATTTTATAAAGAGTTTTTGTCTTGAACTTTTCACTCCACCTTTCTCAGATAGAAAGATGGGTCCCCCACTTATGAATTTCAGATGGTTTGGTTTTGCTTTCAAGGTGTGTGCGTGGAGTCCTCTGAACTTCCTGGACACAAATGATCATGAAATTTGGCCTACGCTTAAAAGTAGGTCTGAGTGATGCCAAAATGTTTTGAAAGTGAATTTCAGTCTGATTATATTTGTAATGCTCCTATGAATTCCAGGAAATACTGAAATATTTGAACTCCAGAAGAAGGGAAAGCAATGAAAAGTGGCTTGAAATCTTGCACGTTCCGATACAGAATACATTTTAAACTGCCCAAGACTTGCTAAGCCTGTCATTTGAGCCTTGCTGATTTGTTACTGAAATCTTCCACCAGGGAAAAAAAACAAAGAAAGGAAGAAAAAAAGGATTCCATTGGATTTCAGCTAATCCCCAGTTTTGCAGCTTGCTCTCAAACTGAAAAATAAAGAGAAATTGAATTACGTACAGTCATGTCAAACCATACAGTGTAAATGAAAGTCAGTGTGGAACTGCATCAGCTTCGAGAGGAAGAAAACCAGCTGCTCAGACTGTTACCCAGATATTAATGTCAGTAACTCATCTTCTGACCTGCCATGCTGAAATCTTATTTTTTCCTATTTAAAGTTCAGAAGAAACTGAAATTCTGTGAAAGAGTATTTGGGCTCAAATGTCACTTAATTTGGACATTACCATCCGAAAAATGTCCCTGCTTTTGCATCTCCAGAATACGCTGCCAATACAAAAGGCAATGCAAAACTCCAGAGGAGCAGCTGGGTATGGGCACCCCAGCAGTGGATTTGCAGCATGACTCCTTTAAAAGGAGCCCCAAAACCAAGAATTAAGGCAGAGGTGAGGGGTATTGGTGTTATCCCTCAGTTGCAATGGTTTCCTCCCTTCTCCTGCAAGAAAGGCAGTGATGGGCATTGCTGGGGGACATGGGTACCTGTGCCCATGAATGGGGGTTAGGAGCCAGCTTGGCTCACACAGCTTACACCAGATGAGGAAAGAAGTTGGTCTTCAGGGAGGAGTCAATGTGGGTGTGGGGTTGGGGAGCCAGATGAAGGAGGGAGGCCTTGTGAGGGATTTGGAAATCAAAAGGTGTTTTGGTCTCTGTTTCTGTCTCTTGGAAAGGAAAGGTCTCCTGAAATTCATTCCAATGCAGCTGAGATGCCTTGTAAAGCTATACAGGAGTCAAGGGGAGCTGTGGGGCAGGGCAGCTCCTGCTGACTGTTGGCCATATGATTTGGGCCACTCTATCATGCTGAATCTGTGAGTGTGAGTTGCTCTTTGACGTATTTTACCCCCAAGCTTGTCAGATAAGCCTGTCTTTGGGAAAGTAAAGCCAGCAAAACTTGTAAGCATTAACAGTGCTGCAGGTTTGCAAGTTAAAAAGCCCAAGGTGCAATGATGTGTCTCACCTGAAGCTCATGATCAGAAATTAATGGCAGGTGGTTTATGTACAAAAGGGCATCCTCTGAGCTCTCTGCTGACTTGCAGACGAAGGATTTCTCTTGGTTGCCTTTACTCTCTGTTGTTCTTTGGTTTATCCAGTTGCTTTGCAGCCTCTTTGGACCACGATTGTCTGTTTCTGTGTGTTTGAGCAGCATAATGAGGTACTGATTTTGCTTGGATGCTACAGTCGTATGAATGACTAGTGTCTTGTTCATCAGCTATAAATTCTGGGAAAACTGGCTAGCTTTCTTGTTGTGCTCTTGGACTATGTCACCAAGAAAGTATCTGATTTCTTCTATCACTATGGGTTTGGGCTACACTCAAAAGACCAGACTCTTTTATTGCTTTTATTCCTATTTCAGATCCTTAACCCTTAAAACTGCCTTGCACTTATCCCTTAGATTTCAGACTTTTTTTCCCCCTTCTGAATGTTTTCTGTTGTTGTCAAAAGAAGAAATGTGATAATTTGGAAGGTTCACAGAAAGCATGTTTTGTGATTATTGTTCTTGTGATCTGTCCAATGTAAACTGCTTCAGAAAAACTCTGTTCCAGCAACTTTAATTCACTTTTGCAGAATACTGGATTTGCCGTTGGCTGAAGACAAGGGCTTTTCTTTTAATGGGTACTCTGAGAGGAATGCAGTTTAACTGTTCTGTTTCTATCCTGGCTTTTAGCTTTGCCTAATGGTGCCTGGGGGAGTCCTATGTGGTTAACTTAAGGCTAATCTTCTTTTGCCAGTTTTTTATTGTGGATAAGGGGCAAATATGTTCTTCCACTGCTTTTGAGTGTGGTGGCCCATGGCACTGTGCTACTGGGCAGTTTGAGGGTGCCCTGTCTGAGGCCAGATCCTCATCCCTAATACAGTCTGAAATAGCATCACAGAAATGTGTGTGTCTGCTGCAATGTGTGAGTGACTCTGCTGCCCATGAAGGCCAGAGATGGAGATTCCCACAGAGCCTCTGCATGCAGTCGTGTTGCAAAGCCTGCTCAGCCCTTAAGGGCCACTGGTACCTGCGAGCACGGCTTCAGTAGGGGAGCTGAAAGCACGAAGCTTGGCTTTTGGTGGTGGGTGGAATGATACCATTTCACACCAGCTGGGAACCCAGCCCAGTTTTGTGTTTCTCTTCACTTTAGAGACCTTTTACTGGGTGTTTACAAGGTTGCTGATGCCTGCAAAGGCAAGGCTAGGTTCCCACAGCTGACTTTCTCTCCCTGATCCTGGAGAATTGCTGAGCAATCTCTGGGGTGTATGCCAACTTGATAGGAAAGTCTTACCCTGAATCTCTGCCTGTTTGTTTGCTCTGTTGCTGGGGTCCCCTGGCAGCAATCATTCCAGGAATTAACTTTTCTAAAATAACAGGACTTTTATTATTTTTTTCCTCTAATCCTTTAACTTCTTTAACTCTTGCCAAATCGGAGCAGAGACAGCGGGGAACTTAACCAAGTCTAGCTCTTCAAACCGATTGCACCAGTGGCTGGATTTCTGGTTTCCAACTCTTCCACTGGAAACCGCAGAGATCATGCTCACTTGGCACTTCCACTGTGTGGGAGGAACCAGGCCCACAGAGGTCCATACAAGATGCTAATCGGAGTGTGCAGCAGGGCGCTTCCACGG
>JANHGB010053683.1:43403-53833 GCA_026283785.1 Coracopsis vasa
GCTTAACCTCCCAGTGAAAAACAGGCAGAGGCATGTTGTTTAAGAGCACACTTACGTCTCAAATGCACTAGGGCCATGAACTGTGGTCTCTCCTACCATCCTTAGCTTTCTGCTGCCATCATTAGAAAAGTATCCACCATTGTCAGAATGACAAGGTGGTGTAGCAGTGGTGCTACAGTGAAGCTGTCCTATCTCCTTTATTAAAAGAACATGCATTTCTGTTTTGAAAAGAGATCCCTGGAAGGTACGTAAAGAGATGCAGCCATATCATCCAATAGAGTAAAATCATGACGCTCTTCTGAGTTTGAATTGGATGACAGAAGCTTTGCCTAAAAAGCAATGCCAGTTTTATTTGGTTGTATGGGAGCTAACAGCATTAGAACAAAGAGATCAAACCTTGAAAACCTTTCTTTCTAACAAGTCCAGGTTCTTGTTACTCTTTCTGATGCATCTGTTAATCTTCAGAAAGCTACGTGAGTGTTTAGAAGAAGAAGGTGCTCTATGTTAAATGCGTTCTTTATCTGCTTAAGATAAAGAATGGATTTTTGGCAATAGTTGCAGAGGCAGACAAAAGTTCTGCAAGCTGAAATAGAGAATTGGTGTTTCCCGATCTTTGCAAAAAGCAGAAGAAAGAGTTGATTTCTTTTTTTCTTTTTAAGACTTAATGCATGTGGTGGAGGTCCCTTTTCAAGAAGTGCTTGAAGAAACTAAATCTCTATTTGTGGATTCTGGTGACGCAAAGAAATTCCTTAAAGCAAAATTTAATTTCTCGTGGAAAAAGCAAGAGCTGTTTTTTAAATGCATTTCTAAACATGGTATTTTCCTTCTTGTTTTCTTTAGAAAACAGATTCTGATTTGGATGATGTGACTTGATGCAATCTTTTTTTATTCTTTATTATTGTGTTATTAAAACATTTTGGTGCATGTAATTAATCTAGTTCAAGATTAAGAATGGAATCTTACTGACTTGAAAATTCTGGAGCACAGGTTGACATTTAAGTTCTCTTCATTGATTGTATAGTAATATATGAATAATTAACCCTCAGTTTTTACTCACATGTGGATTCCATATGTCCATTGATTTTAATTCATGCTTTTTCGTGGTCTGTGATGTATCAGATATTCCTTTTATGTAGTATAGGCTTTAGTATTTCCATTAGTAAAAAGCACTGATCAAGGTTCTGCTCCTGTTGCACAGATAACTGACTCCCAGTTCTGTTTGGAACTCAAATATATCTTATGCTAAACTGCATTTAAGTAATATATCTGTTTGTTTCACTGAAGTATTCAGAGTATCTGCTTGATTTGTGATTTAGTCTTCTGCCACCAGTGTCCGTGATGCGATATTGTTGTGAGTAAAGGTCACTTTTGTGGAGTAAGTGACCAATGCACTAAGATGCTCTGGGCTACAAAATGTAAGAGGGAAGTCATGGGCCGTACCCAGGCAGTAGATACCTAGAGATCAAGACAGCTTTCTTGTTTGCATGCATAATGTGGTACTTCTACAAATAAAAATCCATTAGGTGAAAACTTAGAGTGCCTGAAGTTGCTGGAGTGCCTGAGGGGTAAGTTAAGTTCTTGCTGAGAATGTATAAAAAACCTTGTGAATGAGTGAATTAATACTTCAAAGCTAGTTCTCTTCCATTTTAATTAAGTAGCACTTAAGAAGCACTGGTACTTGACATTTAGGTCTTAGTTTGTAACAGCATCTCCGTTAGCTTTGGGAGCTTCAGAAGTTCTGAGTACTCATCTTGTAGCTTATGACCTGATTTACAGATATATATATATATATATACACACATCCACACAAAAATATATATAAAAATGCACATATGCACGCACATATGCATTTATATGTATTTTTATTTGTGTATTTATATATGTTTCCTTCATGTTTATTTTGGTATCTCTAAATATCATTCTTACTCTAACTGGCCATCCTGAATTATCAGTTGCTCATAGGAAAACATGGAGCTGGGTCTGTGGCCCCATCATTCCCTCTCCGTGTGTGCTAGAAACCCCCTGTAAGCAGGCCCCATGGTTGCTTGTTCTATCTCCATTTATGCCAGGTATGTAAGCATAACCCTCACGTTAAGCATGTTTAAAAGATCTTGTTGATTACAATGGGAGTACTCCTACAGCTTATAGCTGTGCAAATGTTTACATACCTGCCTGGGCCTATATAAAGATCTGTCTCTTTTTCCCTTCCAAGCCTTTTCTGTCTGCTGCATTGAAATTTCCCATGCTTCACGCTTTCCCCTAGCTGAAGGGAGTCTGCCCAGGTCCTTACTAGGAGAAGTTCCAAGGTTTGAAGACAGCAGCTTGCTGGGGGTTTAACAACTGGCTAAAACAACAAGCCATACCTCGGTAAATGAGTGCAGGCTGATAATAAGGTTCACGTTACTGGAGTAGTTTTCACTAGTCTGAAGTCTGCCAGGGTGTTCCAAACTTGTTCTTTGTCCCTCATTTCCCTGCTGTTCTGGACAGCAGCCTCACATCGTTACTTAAAGACAGTAACTGTTATCCTACATACCTTAAAAAGAAGAAACAAACTTTGTCTGCATGCATCACTGTGGTTCACAGAGAAGACTGGATGTTGGGGCCATGTGTCTGAGCAGCCCTACTCTCCATGTAGATGCATGTGTGTGAAAACAAATATATATATATATTTATATATAATGCATGTGTGCATGCAAGCAAAGATACCATCTTTTCAAATAGATTTTCCTTCCAGGAGGTAAAATAACAGGAAGACCATAGAAAGAAATAACTTGTTGGTTGTTCCATGCGGTGAATGCATTTACGTTAGTGAAAAATAAGCCTGGTTTTCAGTCCTTCACTTTCTCTGTTTGCTTGATGATTACATTGTTGCTCTGTAGAAGAAAAAATAACCTATGAGAGGAGTCTTTTCCGGACTCAAAAGATTTATGCTCTGGTTTGTTGATGTTTTGCACTAGCACTTATGTCAGTCCTGCTCTTAAACAGAGTGTGGTAATGATGCTTTAATATAGTTTAAAGGGAATTTTGCTAGCTTAGATTTTTTTTTTTTAAGCAGTACATATGTAATAGTTGTACAGGTTTAAGAACCAACCTGCTGTTTATGTGCTGTAATAGAATATACAGCCAGTGTTTACTTTCTATCAGCAAACTCTGTGTGCAATAGACCTTTATAGAACCAAGCCTAATTTTAATGACTGTGAAATTGCCCATGTCTATGATGAAGGCCCTGATTTTGCTAAGCAGTTGGACATATGCTCCCTTTCACCAAAAGGCTCTTTAGTACTTGTCAGGGCTGAAATGCTAGAGTGTGCGCTTGGTTATTTTATGCCCCAGAATTAATGGGATGTGGAAGTGGCAGGCGTATCCGTGTTTCCAGAATGCCTCTCGAAATGCAGTGTTAAGAATACGTCTGTTCTGGAAATGCTGGTCATCGTGGCCTGTGACGTGATGGAAAGAAGGTCCTGAGGGAGCTGCCAGATCAGAGCATGCAGCCTCGGGGGCAGTCAGGCCTCCCGAAGTGCCGTGGTTACTGTTAAAATGTTTATGGCTTTATCTTGTGCTTAGTTAGGGTTCATGTGGTGTTTGTGGGATTCTCCAAACCCACGGAGCACTACTGAGGTTCAGTAGCACTGCATTTGCTTAAACGATTTGTATCACTTTCGGCTATCCTAATGGACAGTTTTACCCCTTCTGCTGTATGCAGTAACTACTTTGTGCTCAGAATTTAAACATGTCTCATCTTATTGTATTTGTAAAATTACACTAGGTTCATGGATAAAGGAATATTCGTAGGTATTCCTTTAGAGCAATTCTTACGTTTGCAATGGGAGGTGGGCATCCTGGGTTTAGTGGTAGGATATTGCTGTGGAGGAGCTACCTTTGAAGCATTACGAATGCTTCTAGTAAACAAATGTGAGCCAGCTTCACTGAGAGCTTTGAGTAGCGCTAACACTTGGAATGAGCCTTGGGCTGCACACGGATAGAGCTGAGAACTGCAAGTCAGCAGGAACATTGCATTGGTGAACCTGCAGTGACAGCCTCAGCCTCTCTTGAGGGCTGTCACCAGTCCTGTTGTAGACAGCTACAGCAGGATGTGACAGGTCTGAGTTAAAAGTAATATTGCAGCTGTGCTACAGGTGTCCTATGTGACCTTAAGTAAAGCTTCTGAGTTGTTCTGTGACTTGGGTCTGTATTACTATAAGCAAGAAAAATAGTATCTCCTGTATCTCTTCTGTTTATACGGTGAGTGATTCAGGATGGAACGTTCTCACAATACCGCTGTGCAGCACATAACACAGGGGAGTCTTAAGCAACTAATATAAATAAGAGTTGTTCTTCTTCCAGCTCAAGGGATAAAAGAATGTTTAGAAATCTAGCTTGTTTAAATGAAGCTAAACAGATTGGATTTGGTATGATAACTATTGGTGTTGCAACTGTCACTATTGCTGCTCAAGCACAGTCTTTTATCTGTGTGGAAAGATATGAAAATAAAGGGTTATTCAGAGTATTGTAAAAGCCTGAGGCTGCTCTTTCAGTAGGCTTCTTGTAAACCAGCAGCCATAGCAATTGCCAGTCTTTGGCCTTCTTGCCCCTTGCATCTGCTAAGGGACAAAGCTTGCTGAGGATCTGAGCCTACTTACAGTAGATCAGACATCCCAGGAATCCTTGGCACCTCCCTTCCCTTCCTGCCTTTGGCTTGCTCCCTGTTAACATTTCTTTCTATTGAGAAAAGGAACAACAATATTGTTTTATGAACTGTTATCAGACATGTAAAAGTACTTTAAAAGTAGGGTTTATTTTTCCTGAGCCTGTATTTATCATCTAAGTGCATTTAGTTTCTTTATCATAACGCCTTTTAGAAACAAAAGATGTCATTATAACAAAACATGACTTAGATATATTCTATGCAAGACCTGATTATAGAATCATAGAATAGTTTGGCTTAGAAGGGACCATTAAAGGTCATCTAGTCCAACCCACTTGCAATGAGCAGGGACATCTTCAACCGAATCAGGTCGCTCAAAGCCCCATCAAACCTGACCTTTGCTTCCAGGGATGGAGCATCTACCACCTCTCTGGGCAGCTCATTCCAGGGTTTCATTGTTCTCATTGCAAGTATTTTTTTTTCCTTTATGTCTAGTCTGAATCTCCCCACCTTTGGTCTAAAATCATCACCCCATGTCCTATTGCTATAGGGCCTACTAAAAAGTCTGTCCCTATCTTTCTTATATGCTCCCATGGAGGCCTTCTTTTACAATCTAATGAAGGAAGGATGAGGCATATACTCAGACACATTACAATAGAAAAGCCTAAAATTGATGGCTAATCTTTTATTTTTACTGACCCTAAGGAGGTATAAAAGCAAGTAACTATTTCTCCCAGACGGAAATTTATACTTCAAGCCATATTGCAAGTTTCTTTTCCATAAGGTTTCAGTTTGAGGAATAAAGACTTTGCAAGAGATTCTCAGAGTTAATTTATGTTTAAGAAGGATGAATGAAGAAGAGGATATCAATATATAGATTTTAAATTCTTGCATCTCACAACTTTAATCCTTTGTCATGATTTTGTGGAAATGGCTCGTGCCAGAATGTGAGTTTCTCAATTTTGATGAATATTTATTCAAAGGTTCTTTGGAAGGGAACCGAGTGTTCAGATCTGGAGGTGTTTTTGAAATACCCGTTCCCTGAGCTTTTCAAGAATGCTTCAATTCTTGCTGTAGGTGATTGCCAAGTATTTGCCTTGTGTTAGTGATAGTCTTCAAAGCAACTTCAGCTGCTGTTGGGACAATACAAACGGACATTGATGTGACTTTACTAACATTTCCACAGATTTACTGAAAGCTCCCCCAGAATCCCAAATACCGGAGCAACAGCCATACGTAACTCCAAAAAGCTACAGGGAGCTTTAAATGAAAAAGAGAAAAGTTTGATATACAGACTGTTTCTGTGGGAAGTTCTTACAGTGAAGATCATCTCCGGTGGAAGAGAGAGTATGAGTTCTGTTTTATCCAAATCTGGAATTTTAACCTTTTCCTGAAAAGTGAAAGTGGAAGCCCACTACATATATTTATTTATTTATTAGTAACAGGCTAAATATTCTCAGAACTAGAAATGAAGTTATCTGACCTGAAGGAACATAAACTGGATTCTTTTTAAGAAAGGTATTGTCTTTTGTCACTTCAAACCTGTTGTCATTAAATTTGTGTTTAAGATTTGTGTTCACTATATTTAAAAATATACATGTATGAACAGTTGTACCTAATCACTAAAAGCATATAAAATGTGCCAAACAGTAGTATTTTAGTGCTCATGTTATAACATGGGGAATGTGGCTTCTACCATCTCTATCCAAACTGTGTGCAATGGTTCCGTGTGCTGTGAGTGTTGTTAGGAGAGCTACCAGCATGATCTTCTCAGTGGTAGTTTGTTGTTGCTGTTCTGCTGGTTGCTGCTCTTGTAAGTGCTGTGTTCATGTGTGTTAGTGGGGCTCAAACAACCTTCTAGAGCTGTGGAAATGCAAAGTTCCTAAGAATGTAAGCCCTGTCTGGCATGAATAGGTGAACCTAGCATGTGAACTTCAAAATGACCTCTACCATCATGTATTGTTGGTGACTTGGGGATGCAGCAGCAAGCTCTTTTGGATTTCTTGTATAATGGGTTCATGTGTTTCTCTTCTAAGAATAAAAATTGAGGAAGTTATGCTTGCACAACTCTATGATGCATGGATAAAACATTTAAGAAATGTTGTAATTGAAAGTTAAATTTACACTTCAAAGAAGTCCAAGCATGCTAAGGTAAGAAAGACAAAACCAAGGCCCAAATGATGCCTTTATTTCTACCTTAACCTGATATATTAATCTTTGTGCCTTTATACTGTTTATAAATATCTGTTTTGCAGGCCACTGATTGTGCTTTTGGTATCACAAATTTGGGAATGTGAACAAGTGAGTGGAAAACCCTGTTTCTAAGCCACTAAAATGTAAGAATACTTCCCAAATATTAAGGAGGGAAAGATGGGTTATACTTTTAGGAACTCAACTATATGTGTGAGGATGGTGGAGAGCTTGTACTAGAAATTTGTTGGGAGAACAAGGATTTTGAACCTGTAAGCCCAGCCCAGCTCCAGCTGGTAGTATGGTATCAGTTTTTAGGATAATGTGAGGATTGCACTATTTGTGAAAGGGAAGATGCTTCAGGACTTACAGCTCCTTCTGTTAAATCTGTACCTGGTAAAACACAAGGGTAACAAGGGCTTGGTTGTGCCTCTGTATATGTGCATCTATGAAAATCTCAGAGTGTATATGCTGCAGAAGCTGTCATGCATAAACTGCTCCCAGGGTAAGTGCCAAAGCAACATATGTGAGTTGAAACTGAGAAAAGGAAAAAGATAGGCTGCATCAAGTAATGCTGATAAGTATTAACTTACAGCGCCTCGTTATTGTGTCTTGTTTTGTTATCCTATCTACTGTTAACGTTTTTACCTGGTCTGTTTTCAGAGCCATAGGCTGTAAAATAGACAGGTAGCAGCTGTCCTAATGCCACCTTGTTACCTAATGCATACCATGGTGAGCTTAAGGAGCATCCTTAGATGCCACCATAAGGAAAGCAACAGTAAGAAGAAACTTCTAGGGGATGCTGTTAATACATTTGTATTCTTAATGCATGTTCTGTAAAGGTTAGTGGCTGAGGATGCTTGGAGTGTCTGTGTTAAAAATGGGACATGTTGCACACACGCAAGTGAGTCCCTATCTGACCTGTTAGGGAATTGCAGTGCTGAGGATTGGAATGACCCTCTTCATGCTTAACTAACTGTGCTACTTCTGTGTGTGGCTGAGTCTTGGACTAAATCTTCAAAGTTAACTCTGTCCATCCTATTCTAGCTGGTGACATGGTGATGGTGGGACAGTGGTGAAATTGCAGAGAAGCCAGATACCTTGGGTACCTTGCTGGTACCCTTGTACAAGATACTAGACAGCTTAATTTAGAATATTGCATACTTTTTTTAAAAGTAACTATGTCAAAGTTGAATTAGAGCTAGAACATGTAAAATCTATGGAAAGTCTTGTGGAGGCAGTAAATGTTTGGAAAGCCTATCTTATGGGAAGGGACTGTAAGAGATTGGCTTGTTTAGTTTAGCAAAATAGAGTTGAGAGGGGATTTGACAGCACTCTATAAATACATCCAGGGCTGAATGCCAGAGAGGGGAAAAAACTATTTAAACCCAAGAGCAATATTTGCATAAGAACAAGTGGGCATAAACTTGGCCCTGAATAGGCTTAAACTGGAAATCAGATGGTTTCTACCCCTCACTGTAGTGAGGTCCTGAAAATGCGTTCCACTAGGAGCAACTTGAGCACAAAATACTTGTTGTGGGCAATGAGATGGATCATGGTACATAGTTGCCTGTGTGTGCAGAGCCCCAGGCTTCATGGCTGCACAGCTTTGTTCTGGCCCTGTATTTCTAACTGCATGTATTGGTACAGTGGTGATGGGCATGTCCTGCCACTGGTGGTGGCCTTCTGCCATGGAAAATACCTTCTCCTTCTGAAAGTTAAGGTAGTGGTGTTAAATTGCAGCTGTATTAATAATGTCCTGTAACAGTCTGGGGAAGTTTCTAACACCCCTTTTGCCTGTACGTGTAACTGTGGATGCCAGAATGCCTACTGGTATCTCTGGGGCTTTCATATTAATAAGGTTCCTCTTGTAAGGAGGAAATGAAGGATTAGGCTTTTAATTGTGTAACCCGAAGGAGGAAAAATAGCTTCCCTGACTGGAAATGGCAGCAGTATCTCAAAAGAGATGGTATAGGGAAGGACTTTTTCATAATTCTAAGTGAATTTTTTCTTTTGCTGCTAAAAATTCGTATGACCTTTAAATTTGATGCTTATGATCAAAACATTTCCTTCTGTACTGCAGTTAGATTAGCACTATGGTATACATTGAACAGGTAAAGGAACCGAAGTGCAGAAGATCTGGGGACATGGGGGTTATCACGATGATGCCACAACACCAGTCTTTGTTTTTCAGCCACATGGTCTGCCTATTGAAACATCCATCCATCCGTCCATGCCTAATGACAGCACCCATGAAACTTTATGGTGTTTCTGCTTTCACCTGCTGTTTTCTGTTCTTTCTCTCTGAATCTCTGGCCTTTTGAGCTGAAACTTTCCAGGCTTGCTTCTTTATTTATCAGTGATATTTTAGGAACCGCTCTCCTCCCTAAAGCTTAAAAAGTAAGTGCATGCAAACTTGGTGGTGGACCTCTCTGTTGCAGAAAGAGCTGAGGCGAAAAAGCTGAAGCAGGCACAGAAATAGCTTCCTGGGAAGCAAATTGACATGTAGTACTTTGGTAGCTTTGATTTGAGTCAGCTGTAACTTGCTGAAATTTGTACTCTGTGTACAAAGGTACTTTCTGTACTGACAGTTAAACTGGCAAAATGCATAGTTTAAGACAACCCTAAAGATTGTAGTGGTACCCAGTCAGCAGTATGTCAATTATAGTAATTTTCCCCTGGTTTTGATTGCTTTTCCTTGCACCTTACATATTCCTTCAGTGTAGGATAAGGAATGTGCCTTGCCTTAACACTGTCTGTAGCCTGCTACTGTTTTGTGCCATCAATGGACTGCAGGAAGGAAAAGGTAATGTGTGTGACACTTCTGCTCACGCTCTGGAAAACACTGCCCTGAGAGAGTGAAAAATACCCAGGCATTTCTGGTACTGACCTCCATCATTAACCTCACTTTTCATGCCTTCCTCCACAGCATGGTGTTAAGGAAAAGGGAAGCTGGAGCCAAACATCATGCTCTTGACTGCTCCTTAGGAGACTGGGATGAAGGCTTTCTTATGTGTAGAATTGTTTCCCAAAAGTTAGTTTTGGGAGGTTTTAAGACTTCACGTACTGGGCTGAATTCCAGTCATGTTTTAATTAAAGGAAGAGAATTAAGTGAATTTCTTGCAATATGTTTTAAATGAAAAGTGTTACTTGGGAAATGCACAATTCCTTCAAAGTCTTTGAAAAATGTTTCCTGATACTTTGTTTAAACCAAGACTTAAAAAAACCAAACACACCCCCAAACCGTGGCATACACCTTTGAAATAACCAAAGCAGTTAAATAAATCCAAGCAAAATGAAATTACATTTAGGAGGATGAGTGTCAAACTAATGTGGGAGTTAGTATCGACTGGGGTTTGGGGTGTTTTTAGGTAAGAAAGTCTATTACTTGCCCAGCACCTACTGCTTGATGACTTCAGCTTCTTTCATTCAGAGCAAGCCATTTTCCTTCTTGAAATAATGTAAAAACACATACATTTACATTACGGCTGTCACCATGCTTTCTTGGCAGCATTGCATGAAGTCATTTTAGCTGCACTGTATTTGGGTTGGGAGAGAGAGTTTGTTTGTTTACGATTTTAAGGGAAAACTATTT
>JANHGB010053686.1:6642-17075 GCA_026283785.1 Coracopsis vasa
AGAGGGTGCTCAGGCATTGGAACAGGCTGCCCAGGGCAGGGCTGGAGTCACCGTCCCTGCAAGTGTTCATACACTGTGGAGACAAGGCCTCAGTGCCATGAATTAGTGGTGGCCTTGACACTGATGAGGAACAGTTGAATTTGATGAGCTTAAAGGGCTTTTCCAACCTGGTTGATTCTGTGATTCTGTGTAATTACAATGCATTTTCCCTTTTAGACTGAAAATCTTCTAATATCAGCATGAAATTACGATAACTCAGCATACAGTATCTAGGTTTTGGAGGTAAAGAAAAGGGAAGGGCAAATGCAAACTTTTGGGGTGACAAAAGTTTTCTGTTGCCCTTTTTTCTTTTTGTTAAAATATGAAAATGTTGTCAGCAATTTGCAAATTCCCCACCTGTTCTGCTCATACATGAAACCAGCCTCAGTGCCTTCTCCTTCCTAAGTGATTTTTAAGTGTATAGCAAGAACACACAGTGTTGACAGCGCTCCAATTTTATCACAACTCTCATTATACCTATTTTTTTTTAGCTGAGGCCACCTATCCCAAAATACAAGATGTTTTCTTTTTGGAGGTGAAAATATGCATGGAAAAGTGTCTACTTTTTCCTTTGTGTTTTAGGCAAGAGATTTCGAGTACATCAAGAAAACTCTATTTAAAGATGCACCACCTTTACCAGGATCACAAGATTACTCATCTGCTTCTCTTTGGTTTGAAAAAGGGACCAAGTATGTTTCAAGCCTTCATGAAGTGGGGAAGAAAAGGCTTTGAAATACCATTTTCAAGAGGCTAAAACTTGGAAATCTCAGATATTAAGTAAATCTATGGGGTTTTTTGGAAGGAGTTTGCCCCGTAACTTTGGTGTCCTTTGGGGTTGGAAATAATCAATGAGAAAGAAGCAAAACTATTTCTTGTGAGAGGGTAATAGTATTAAAGTTGCTGCAAAATGGTAATTGTCTTTGGGTTAAATGATAAAATCAGAACAATGACAAGGCCTCATATCTATCTGTGCTTCGGATGAACATTTCCATTGCTCTGTTCCTAGCTAGATGCGCTTCTGTTTAAGCCTGAAAGCTAAGATGAAAAGTTCTTCAGGGGAGGTAAGGTGGTTGCAGACTTGTGTTTGTAGGGTCCTAAATTTAGCCGGAATCCTGTGCTAATCATTCCTCTCCTTTAAATGGCTGACTTCCAAATACATGGTAAGTGCAGAACTATGATGGAGCCCTCATAGCAAAAACAGGAGTTTGAGCCTCCTTCAGAGAGTCAAGACTAGCTTAATTATCACATAGCTCAAGATGCAATTCATCACACCGTGTTTCTGGGTTCTTTGAAGGTTTGGTAAGTTTATTTTGCTAATATCCTTAACATAGGTTGAATTCTTACGTTCTCAATTTTCCATATTGATGCATCTTCAATTTGCTCTTTCCAGACAAAGTTTCTTCACTTCAGTTGCCTTTTCCTCCCCTCCAGTCCTTGGGTGTCTCTCTCCTTCTCTCAGCATATATTCCTCCATCTCGTCTTAGACCGTTGCCTGCATCCTTTCATCCATTTAGCTATTCCTTTTCTATCTTGCTTGGAGTGGGAGTCAGATGCTTTGCCTACAGACAGCTTGGTTCTGTCAGGGTGACTTGACTTCAGCCCCAATAAAAACAAAGACCAATGTGTATAACAACCGCAGTTTAGAGGATATCCGTGAGCTTGCCTACAAAGATTTACATCCTTGAAGAGCCAATATTGCAAGATTTGCCCACTTTATACAAAATTTGCATTCTGCTTGGGTAGAAGTCATGGCTTTCAAGTCCAATTTCCTTTAAAGCTGAGGCGAGGTTGGGTCTGGTGGCTTTGATTGACCCCATATAATGAGAGGAACTGTGAAATTTGGGTCCAAAATTTGAAGCTGGTTTAGTTCAGCTTTTATGATTCATGTCTTTGCTGTGCTAGTCTTGACAGATTAAGAGAATTACCCATGCTTCTCTCATTTACGCGGCCGAGTTGGTGTGTGATCCCCTGTAGAGTTCATTTCAAAACCCCCTTGTGCTTGGTGAAGGAAGAAACTTCAGTAACCATCAGCTGTGGCATTGATCCTTCAGAGAAATTAACCAACTGAACTGAGACTTACTGTGAGATCAGTGATGCTCAGCAGCCGCTAACTTCATTTGCAACTCACCGGTGTTAATGCATTTAGAGTATTGATCCTTCCTGGTGTGCTTTGCAGCTCTGGCTCCCTTTTGGTATTGCTAACATAAAGGCAGCTCTTTCCAAAGCCAGAATGAGCAAGCAAACCCCTTCAACCCAAAAAACAAACTCATTATTCAAAATGTTTGTTGGCTTGCAGCTGCAATTGAATTGATTGGCAAAAAACCCCCAAACTGTGGTAGATAAAAATCAGATTATTCCAGAGCATGGGAAAAGAACAGGCACAGAAAACATCCTGTGGTCTGGGGGAAGCAAATCTTCCCCGCCTCCCTGTTACCATTTTTTGCTGTATTATTGCATTATTGGGTTATAGATAGGTTTTTGCATATACACAGCACATGGGATTGAGAAGGAGCACTGAGAGCTGCTGGGAGTAGCCCACGACTTGGACTTTCATTACCCAGCAAAACCATGCAGTTTGCCCATCACCTTTTCTGTTATATATGCAGGTATTTTGGGGAAGGATATTACCCTTTCAACATCATGGGATCCTAAAGCAAAGGCTTAGCTTTTAATTGATTACTGAACCAAACTAACTGGGTATTTTTGCTTTTGCAGCAATAAATGAGCCTTCAAGTGAAAACTGCAGCAGAAAGCAGAGGAGATGCTGTCTGCAGCCTGCTCGCTATGTAGCCCTGCCTATGCTTTCCATCGTTTTGCTCCCTGGGCTTTGCAGTGAGTTTGCTTACACAGTGCTTTCCCTTGCCCTATTTAAGTTCCTCTGCAGTGTGCTCATGGTGAATTAGGTTAGTCTATAGAAAAGTATATTGCAAATCCCCTTCTCTTGCTTCAGCTGTTCCCCCTTTCCATAGGTGGTAAGCTGTATGCAGTCGGTCTTCTGTCAGAGTCAACCACACTGTGGGGGCTATTACAGAGCAGAATTGGCTTCTCCCTGGACTACTCTTGGCACTGCAAAGGCTACTGGCTCTCCAGTTTCTTCACTAACCTCAAGCCTTCTCTACTTCCAGTTCTTTAATTGCTTTTAATTCTTTTACCCATATATCCTTTGGACTCCCAGGCTCCAGTTCTTAGCAGTGATTGTATTAGGTTTATGATCCCTGTCTTCGAATGTCACATCTGGGCATTTTCAGATTCACACATCTTGCTCTTTAAAACATGCAGGTGTCTTATCCTGACCCTCATTAGCTCTGTGACAGATTCCAGCCATCCTGCTTATTAGTCTATTATTTGCCTGCCTGTCAGTTACTCTCTGCAGCTCCCCATTACCTCTGATGCAGAGATACAATAATTAGATGCCTTGTTTTTCAGGCATCTTTAGCATTGCTTGAACCTAGTAATTCAATAACACAAACTCAGACAGAATGAACACCCATCTGTTTCCAGGCTGTTTGTAGAGGCTCTGCTATTTTTAGTGACACAGAGTAGTCTGGGAGGTGTGGAGGGTTGAAGGGGTGGATCTGTGGCTCAGACACTGTTTTAAGGCAGGCACAGAGGAGACATGACACTTGCCTTCAACATCCAAAGTCTCCTGGTCTCCATGACACAAAAGAGTTATAAAACTTATCTGGCAAGAGCTGGGAAGTTTCTGATCCCTTTTCCAGCAGCAAAGTATAATGAGGCATCTCTAAGCGGTATCTCTGAAACAGAGATATTCCTCAAGCATTGTGGAAAGACTCCTGGAAGCGCCTTTCTTCTTCTTCTAACTGTACAAAAAACATCTGACCTTTTTGTTCTTTTCTTGACTAATTGCGATGTTTACTATTATCTGATAGGAAAGTGTGTTCTTCTTGCCCGCTCTATTTTGCTTATATCCTTCTACCTTTATGCTCTTCTACCTGGATATGTTGGGAATATATAGTCAGGTATGTTATACTATACCTGCAGCCTTACTTTGTTGCATGTGTGTTAATGCTGTGATGGAAGGGAGGCTCCAATACCTCTCTCAGGGTTGGAAAGCTGGGCTGAGTAAACCAGAGGTGGAAAAGCTCAGTGGAGGATGGAGAGGATGGGATGTTTCCTTCTGCTCTTTCTCTCTCCTCCTTGCACAAAGATGCTGGTTGGATGTGCCCACCAGCCCAAATGGACTAATAATGCTCTATTTATTCAGTCTCTTTTTGCACTTTCTTGCTGATTTCCCCTCTTCTGCCCAGTGTTATCAGACACGTCCCTACCATATCTGACCTTTATAGGAAAGGGAGATTACTGTGCTACTGAGCATCATCAGAACAGGAAGAGAAGACAGTTGAAATTGCACTGCATGTGGGCTTGTGTGTGTTTTAGATACCGAGAGAACAAGCCTAATTTATTATGAAACAGAAGTTAGCTTTACAGATTCATAATTAGGGAGGATGCTAATGTTGCCTGATTGGAAAATGTCACCCTGCACAACTAATTTGAGGCCTAATTGAAGTTCAGCATCATCTGCAGCTCCTCCAGTGATAACTTCTTCGCAAGGTGCCACAGAAAAGCAGAGAGTGGTTAGCAGAGAGCAATTTATCACCTTCGTTCCTAGCAGATAGAGGAATCTGGGAGGAAATAGGCAAAAGGAAACAATACCAAAGCCCAGAGTCTCAGGCTGGTGGAACAAAGCACTCCATATAGCCACAAATGACAGGGTTAGTTATCCCAGGGCTGCTGCAGAGAACAATACATTTCTCATTCAGTCTGTCCTGCAGAGTTGCTGAAGAAAGTTGGATGGGCATGTCATTGTATCACCACAGTGTCACAAAGGTATGGATGGGCCTGCCCTTATCTAAACCATGCTGGGGATTGCTTTGTGTCCTGAATACAGAAGAGATGGAGGCCGTGAAAAAGGCACACACAAAACGCTTGGGGAGTCAAATCTTCTCTTTGTCATCCACAAACTGTGTTTCTGAGGTGAAAAGCCACATCTTGCTCTGGTTATGAATGATGTAACACCACCCACACTTGCACAGTCTTACTCTAACAAAGAAAATCTATGACTTTAACCCTTCTCAAACCTCCCAGGGTTATGCAGCACTAGCCTCAGCCTCTCCAGTTATATCTACTTTGCTGCAAGTCATTCCTGCTTTCTGACCATGTCATGCCTTAAGGTGGCTTTGCTGGCACCTCTCAGGTGTGCTTGGAAAGGTGAGATCCTGTCTGTTCAGGGCAGGAAGGGAACATAGATCTGGAGGCAGCCCTGCTTAGACATGTCAGGTATACATAATCCATGTGGCTCAGTTTCCAAGGTGCATGACTCTCCAGAGATGGCATTGTACAGAGTAAAGGGGTAGAATTCAGCCCCTGTCCGAGACAATACAGAACAGCTCCACAGGTCACTCCTCCTAACTCACTGTCTCCAAAAGTGGCTATAGGCATATGCATTATGCATAAGGACAAGGCAAGGGGTTTGGTGTTTCCTCCCTGGTACTTTCCGTGCCTCCAACCATTTGAGGCTCAGGGGCTTCCAGGGCTAGATATGTTCTCTATGGATTTAATAACACTGACTGGATTTTTCTTTGAACTTCTCTGCTCTTCCCTGAACCTTTGCTAACTTTAAGCACCAACTTATCTGCGGCAGGAAATTCCACAGCTCTATTACACCTTCTCTGGGACTGCCAAGTTCTTGTGCTGGAAAAGACCATGAAGCAATCATTATCCACTTATCCTTTTCTTTACACTTCTGATTTTATATACTCCATGTCTTTCCAGTCATCTCTAGCCTCCTGCATTATGCTCTTACTCCTTATAGAGAGTTCATTCCAGCTCTATGAGCACCCTTGAGTTTGTTTAACCCTTAGTCCCACAACTCCATCTCCTCTTTTCTTCTTGGATTTATAGTTTCCCATTCACACCTGATGGTCTGGGAAGCATAGGCAGAGGGAGTCTAGCAGTTCCCATGAAGATGAAGGCTTCTACATGTCCCCTTGTAATAGATAACCACTGGGACAGCACTGATCACCTCAAAGTAGACACCTGCATCCTGCTCAGGCAGGATTAACAGGCTACACCTTTGTCCATGAGGTAGCAAGTGAGAAGATTTGGCAGGAGGGGTGTAGAGAGGCGGAGGAGACCTCATGGCTTCCTATTGAGTTTAGCCTTATCCCACTCTCAGCCTGCTCTGACAGCCCAGAGACCTGAAGAAACCAGAACCAAAAGGCTGGATTAGTTGGCTCTAGAACTCATGGGTATGGTTGAGAAGGAAAGGATTTTGGCTCTCAACCAGGCTCCCCAGCCAAACCTCCATAAGGAAGAGGATGCTGTGGCTGTAAACTGGATTCCCCAATAGCACAACCACATCTCCACTTCTGTTCAGTTCATTGGGTGAGGAGCACAAAAGAAGCTGTGAGCATCAATGTTATCCACTGGATCACCAGGACTCCATCCTAATGCTGGGACATCCCATCCTTGGGACGTCTCTATCAGCCTCATCATGGAGAGAAACCCAGAGGTTTTGGGGCCTCCTCACGCTGTGATTTACAGCCTGACATAAACACACAGTCAAATTTAGTGTCTCACCCTCACAAAGACACATACACGCACCCATTTCACTGTGTGTCTGCCTCCGGACCCCAAGCACATTTAACATCTCGCTCTACACAGAAATATATAGAGCACGTCTCATGCATGGGTGCTCTCTGAGTGATTTAACATGCATATATACAGGGTTATAATGAAACACACACACACATCTCAGTTTAATATCCCAGTGCCACCCAATGGGGAAATCACACCAGCTCTGTAAACCCCCTGTGCTACATTACAGGAGAGTTAATTCACTGCAGGAAACTATAATCTGATTTCAGCTTTACAAGCCAACGTTATTATTCTTTTCCTTTCTATTCTTTCATGCTTAAACTGATCCCCTGTCATTCTTTGTCTCTCTCCATTCCCAGCCTATATTGCTTTCAGTGGAGCCTGCCTACATTTTATTTCCCACCCCTTAATCAATTTAATTTTAAAGCCTGTCCGTGCTCCCTCCCTTTTCCTCCTTCCTTCTTCTCCCCCTCCCCTGCCCATCCCATAACACAGCTTTCTTCCTGATTTCCTCTCTGTGATTTCTCCTCCCTTTCTTCATTATCAGCATGTCAGATTAGGATCTGACAAGCAAGTAGAATCGACTGTTCGTCCAGAGCTCTACAGCCTAAGCAGGATTAGTTGCCCTGATATAAAGGGCATTTTCATTTCTTATGTAACTGGAATATCGTCACCTAACCAAAGCTGTGGGCTTCTGGCCTTTTCCATTGGGAAAAAGGCATTCCATTAAAAATTGCTCCTTGGCACAGTACAGCTCACAGGGATTCTTTATGCATCATGAAGAGGTGATGGTGCTTGGACAATGGACTGCCAAGAGAAAACAGAGAGATGAAGTACCATGGCTTGCTGGAACAAGAGGTGTTTGAGCTTGGAGCAGTCTCACCATGGATTACTTTCAGCCCAGGGAGTATTTTGCTGTTCAAAATCATCTGAAGAACACCAACAAAACAACCCATAACCATTTCCACACTGCTCCCTCCAGCTGAAGAAGGGATGCTATAGGCAAATGCACGCTGTTATCTTGTGGTCATGTCAATGCCAGGGTAAAAGAGCTGCTTCAGGCTTGGAGGTAACAGATTAACACATTGAAATGAGGGAGCTGATTTCTATGCAACAGTGCAGATTTTCACTATGAGAGCCCTTGGCCTTCAAACCCATGAGCCGTAAAATCCCTCTGTTTAGTGTAAGGACACACTGGCTGATTTATCCACAGAGCCCACACCAGGTAATGCTCTGTCTCAAGCCATAAACCTTTAAAATTGGAATGAGAGTGCTGGGGCTGGTAATGCAGAAGCAGAATAAAGGCAATGATGGTTGATATAAGGAAGAAGTTCTTTACTGTGAGGGTGCTGAGGCACTGGCACAGGTTGCTCAAAGAAGGGGTAAATGCTCCATCCCTGGTGGTGTTCAAGGCCAGGATGGACAGAGCCTTGGGATACATGGTCTAGTGTGAGGTGTCTCTGCCCATGGCAAGGGGTTGGAAGTAAATGATCTTAAGGTGCTTTCCAACCCTAAATATTCTATGATTCTATGATCCTTTCCAACCCAATCCATTCTACAATTCTATGATTCTATGATGTTTCCCCATGGCTGGAAGGACTTGGACTTAGTGAGGGCTTCGGGGCACCCAAAGTGTTTTAGACCAGAGGATCACCAAGGTGAAGTGATGGGTTCCTTGTGGGCTGAGGTGCATAGATGCATCCTTGCTAAACCCTAAAGGTTCATCATATGGGGAAATAAGGTGTGAACAACATTCCTGATATTAAAAGCACTAGTTGGGAGCTGCATGACTTTTCCTTCTTGTGCAGGGTTTGCCTCCTTCTCCCCCTTTTATATCTAAGATAGAGCATCAAATGTAGACAATTTAGGGATATCTTCTCCTCTATCACACAGAGACTCTCCCAGTACCAGGGGTCTGGGATGTTTAATGCAAGACACTATTGCTGGCTGTGGTCATTGGCAGAAGTCTCAAAGAAAAGTGCCAGTAAACTCCAAGACAGAGGGAAAATAATTTGTTCCCCCATAATGAGGTATTCTCCTACTACCTAAGAGATTAATTTGAAGTCTGAAATATAGGATGTTAGATCCCTATTGAGAGTGTTTAGCATTAGCTGTTACAACTTCAGATGTTCAAGTTATCCTTATAAATGGCCAAGCCATCTTTGTGTCTGGCCGGGTTCCTGGCCTCATTGACATCTTATGGAAATGAGTCCCTCCATCTAATTACACTTTGGATGACAAGAGATTTCCTTTGCATTGAGTATCTCTGTCATATGAGACAGAGGAGAGCCATTCTTAGCCTACCTCTCTTGTTTTATATATATCCTTTTGTCTGTGCCCTTTCCTCCCCTTTCTAATACGCCAAAATACAATTCCACAGGCTTTATTTGCAGAAGATATTTCTCAGGAAGTTAATCCTTCTTACCCTTCCCCTAAACCTATCCTGTGTCTATAGACATTGTGACCTTCCAGGTAAATCGTGGCTGCAGTGATTTATACAATTGCAGGATGTTCTGTAGCACTGACCAACTCCTATGTGGCATAAGGATGTGCCACAAAGATACAGCATAGCGAAGGAGTCAGTCAGTAAATATATGGCATAAGATAGGCAATACAATATCTGCTTTACTGTTGGTACATAGGTGTCCATGGAGCCGAACTGACTTTCCAGGTCACTTGTTGATATAATATAGTTAATTGGGAGGTCAATAAAGTCAGTGAGAAGTCTATTTTTTGTTTCCATGATGTCTTATTCTGGAACTATTCACCTGCCTGGGGTCCCTGAAGCAGTCTCTGGAGTTGATGGAATTATTGGGAAGGTCTCAGGAACACTTGAGTTACTGAGTGGGGATGTGAATTTGCACTGGAGATACACCACAAAAACATAAGGATGAGGATTTGCATTAGCTAAAGGATCATGCCAGCATAAGAATGAAAGGGAATAAGCTCATCAAGAGAAGGTTGCAATAAACGTTTGTTTGCCTCATCTGTAGGAGATGCTCTGAACTTCTCAGGGTAAGGATAAGTGAATATGGGATGTGAATGGGTGTGAAGCATGTACAGAAAAGGGACGAATGTGTAAGGCCAGCTCAGGGATGCTTCAACTGGCCCAACCCTAAAGGGAAGCTCCCTTGTTCCTCACCCAAAGTCAATGATCCTTCATGATCATGGGGCTCAGTTTCATTCCCTCAGCAAACCCAGCCATGGCAATTAGTTGTGACTGCTGTTCTGCCTGCAAGTCCCATCCAGAAGCAATCCAGTCAGCCCCTCAGAAAGCTGGGGACACTGTGGCAGTGCAAGTCCCCCATGCTCTGTATTTCTTTCCTTTAAGCAAGATTTCTTTTAATGGAGCTGATTTGGCTTAAGCTGAAAAGTGAGCTAAACAGGCTACAAGACACTGCAAAGAGATCAAAGGGAGTTAAAAATAAGTGAAAGAAGACAAATGCATGGGGAAGAGAAGGGAGCAGCATGAAAGGGGGAACTAGGGTGAGAGTTTGAAGCACATTGCTCATGTAAAAGGTGAAGTCTGCAGAAACCGTGTTATTGTTCGTGTGATTTTCTGCTAATCAGAGCATAGAAGCAAGAAGCAGAGGAATATTTTCCCCATGTTGCATTAAAATGCCTGTCATTTTCTGTCTGAAGCTACTAAGTTCAGAATCATTAGGGGAGCAATTGCCAAGGCACATTTGACTGAATTGTTTTTCTGAGGCCAGCTCTCAAAGCATAACTACAGGGTGAGGATGGCTTTTTGCACCCTCTCTGATGGCACCTCCTGT
>JANHGB010053688.1:0-21860 GCA_026283785.1 Coracopsis vasa
GAAGCTGTGGCTGCCCCATCCCTGGCAGTGTTCAAGGCCAGGTTGGACACAGGGGCTTGAAGCAACCTACTCTAGTGAAAGGTGTCCCTGGCCATGGCAGGGGTTGAAGCTGGATGAGCTTTAAGGTGCTGTCCCACACGAACCAGTCTGGGATTTATGATATATATAATGCAAGAAGTTTGCTTTTGCCTGCGGTAGGGAGTAAAGCAGTGGTGGTGGTGGAATTTTCTTCCTCTTTGCTCCATCAGCTTTTTCCTCCTTTTTCAACCTGTTATTTCGTAGGGTTCTGTGGAGCATTATGTTCCAGTCCAGCGTTCAAGTGGGTTGAATTAAGTGATTTGTAGTTTTAACTAAAGCCTTGAAAAGCGCTGTGGCTTGTCTGCAGGGTGAGTTGCATCTCCAGCTGCAGAAAAGACCCCGTCTAGTGTTGGTGTTGAAACACTGCCAGTACTGAGCAGGTTTCAAGCATTAGCTTTTGTTTAGGTGCTAAACTACTTCTTGTCTTTATCTGACAATGCAGATCAAGAGGGGGAAGCAGGGAAGCATCAAATGCCACTTTAACGCTCTCATTGGAATATATATCTCTCTGTATTTTCTTATAAATACTTGAAATACTTGAGTTTGTAGGCAGATAGAATTATAATGCAAATCATTGTTGGAAGAGTCATCAAGCAACTTGTCAGTCACTTATTTCCATAGGTTTCTTACTTGGAGTTCTTCCTGTCTTGCTTTGAGACTGCAGATACGCACTTCTGACCTCCTCCCTGTCATCCCCTGTCAGAATCCCCTTTGGCTCTTCCCACGCTTCCCGTGTCCTCTCCTCAGGTTGATGAAAGAGAAATGCAACTGTTCACAGGCAGCCTGGGGAGCTGTGGGCTGCAGCAGGGAACCAGCTCGTTGTCTGACAGTCACCTCTTTGAGCTGATAATAGGGGTTTATGGATCATTATTGCTTTGGAATAGTAGATTTTGGGAGGCAGCAGCCAACTGCCAGTAGTATCACCAGTGTTCTGGTGTGTTGTAAGAGTTACCCCTGCTTCCCTTTGGCTTGAGGAAGGACTGAAATCAACCTTGACACAGTGAATCCAAAGCAAACAGGAATTGTGCCTGTCTGTGTCGGAGCTAAATCTGCTCTTGGGTCCTTTTCCATTATATGGCGACACAGAAATACCTGCGTATCTGGAGATCTTTCCCTATGGAAGGTGTAGCACCTTTTTCTTGCTGTTAGAGAAACACACTTACTGTTTGTACATGGCGTGTGTTTGTCATTTATGGCAACTTCAAAGCTGCTCTGAGTGATCCTGAGAGCATTTAACATCAGAGCCTCACTTGAGCAGTGTGTGATGACTCTGCTGGCATTCACCAGGATGCTTCCAGTGCATGGGAAGCACCGAGTCCCGTCCTGCCAGGCTGTGTCTCAGCAGGTCCCGTGCGTGCCTCTGGCATGCCTGCTCTGTCCTTCCAAGCTGCATTCCTTGTTGGGAATCCTGCCAGAGCCACGCGCTCCTGTCACACGGAGGAGGCCAGCAAGACTGCTTTTGGAGTTCCAAGGGATGCCAAAGTTGTGCATCTGACTTCATTTTAATATTAACTAGAGCTGTCCTAAGAGTTCCTTGTCAGAGAGGTGCAACTTGGTCAGGGGGGTTATGGGGGAAGGAAGAATTGTGTCAACTGGAACTTGCCATATGCCTGGGCAGTGCCACAGGGGCTGGTGCCACCTTGGTCACCAAGGGACCAGGTTGATCCATGCTGTGTGTCCTGAGCACTTCACCCCGTGCAGCTCAGCACAGGCACGGGGCAAGCCTAAACCCTGTTGTTGTCCCTCTGTTTTCTCCTGCTGCCACTGATACACACTGTGAATAACGGCATTTGCAAAGATACACATCTTCATGCAAAGGCAACGTCCAGTGTATATTTAATGGCAGCCAGGCTTGCTGAACAGCCTGCACTTACAGAGCACTGAATGACAGCTATGGGGCTTTTACAATTGTTTCAATTAAGATTTGAATTTTAAATCTCACTTTGTGCTTTTGACACTGCATTATACAGACTCTTAATTCCTCCTGTTGATTGTAGCCAAGGAGAAGAGGTATTGTAAATTTAGCATAAAGCCACAAAAACTGACACCTTTCAAATAGGCACAGAATCAACTGTTTCATTTCACTTCTTAACTATAATATCAGGCTGACATTGACATTCTGGTTTCAGCTTGAGGAGGATTTACTGCCACATCCTGCACAAGCAAGAGGAAAATGATGTTACAATAGGTGTGCGCTGGAGTGGGAGCTGTGACTGGGCATCAGTTATCTTCTGTAACTCCTTGTGGAAACGCAGAGATCCAAGGGGATCTTTGGAAAAATAAATAAAACTTTAAAACCAGCTCTGGAGTCTGTGAGTGTCTGCATTCTTGCTGTAGCATGATGTAGCATGCATCTCCCCCTTCCTGTGTTCCTGGGGCTTGGGGGGATCTGGGGGAGCCTTTGCCTTCTCCCCTCCCTCATTGCTAATGTGTGTTCTCTCTCCCAGCTCCCAGGATGTCTGCAGACGGTGGCTTTGGCACAGCTGGGAACAGCGATGCCCAGCAAAGCCTCCAGTCCTTCTGGCCGCGCGTCATGGAGGAGATACGCAACCTGACCGTGGTGAGTGTCCTCATCCACTGCCTTCCTCCTGGAGCACTGATGCTGAAAAGTGACTGCTAATGCCTGGGAGCAAGATAAATCAGCTTGGAAATCCCTGCTGCTCGTGGGATTCAGTAGGGTTGCTGTGTACACCACAGGGCTGGCTCATAGCAAAATGAAGTGCAACAGTTGTACCTTCAGCTCGTTCTGGACTGAACCAGACAACAGAGTTGATTCTGAAGGCTCTTTTAACAGACTGCCTGAGGACCGTGGTGCTGCCTGGAGAATTGCAGAGGAGTTACCTGCTGTTTGCAAAGGAAAGGGAAATGATTTTAAAATAGCTACGTGGTGTGTAGCTGCCATGTGCTGTTCTAGCTTCCAGAGACTGAAGGGTTTGAGAGTACACCTTGAGTTATACTCCATGGGCTGTTTAACTACCATTCACACTCTGTGATGTAAATGAGAGACCAGCATTGTCCGTGCTGAAGGACAGACCACATCAGCACACCGTGGGAGATGTTACTGTCCAAAATGCCACTTAGTCCTTTCCCCTTCAGAAATCAAACACTTGGCTAATGACAGTTGCAATTTTGGAAATGAGTTTTGAGGTTTAGACTGTTGCATAGAACTCTTGTGCCCTCTTCTAGAAACATCTCCCTTGACAAGCCTGAAAATCTGAAAATCACTTGAATGCCAATTGCATGGTTATCACAGGCTTTATTAATTTAAAGACATCTGATTAGAAAAATCCTGCATAGGCTGCGAAGAAGAATTGGACTAAGTGGCTTCTATTTTTTTCCATCCCCAAAAGAGATGTGCCTGAGAACAAGGGCATATAATAAAAGTGACTTTTCAAGAGAGATTGATAGCTTACTGTGATACAGTGGTCCTGACAGCACACTCCTGTGCTTCTAATGGAGCTGAAAACAAAAGAGCTCCAGTGGAAGACGGGCTGTTCAAAGTGAAAACCCCAATCCCCCAGCCTGAAGATAAGCTGCTTTTTTCAGGCTGTGCATAGATAGTTGATTAAAGAAACAGATGTAGAAATTTGTATGCATAACCAGAATTAATGACTTTCCTCTTTGAGCACAGTGAATTCTTGTGTTCAAGAGCTGTAGTTTGTCTTCATCCCCACATGAAAGAGGTTTATTACGCAGCTTATCAAGTATGGGCAGCTTCATTTTTTTCATTTTTAACTGTTGTGTGAATTTTTATTGCATTGCAAGCTAGGAAGTCATTGAATAATGCACTGGGGACAGTGGAGTTGGAAAGGAAAAGGGGTAACTGTGAAACATCCCTGTGTAATAAATCCTGAAATATATTGGCATCCCATGGATGTGGACGTAAGTAAACTTAAAGCTGTCTCACCATTCCCATCTCCAGCCTCTTCTGCATGTACTCCATAGCAGAGGTCAGAGCTGTTTGGTGGAAACCTGCTTTTGGGGGCACACTCTGGGTTTGTGTCATGTGCCACTTGTAGCTACAATTCAGAGGGAAAAACATGGGAGCTGCTTTTGAAGAACAAACCGGAGCTCCCTCTTCTTTGCCCACCACAACAGAAAGGGCTCTGGCCTGGGCTTGAAGAAATGGGAAACCGAACCAGGCTGGAAGGAGCTTCCCAGCCCTGAAGGAAGTTAGAAGAGGCCTGTGAAAACCTTGAGACCTAATTTGGGAAAAAAAAAAGATGAAGAATTGGTGTGTGACGTTTGTTGTGCTGGGAGGTGGCCAGTGCTGGTCATGGTTCCCTTCCCCACCGTGCTTGTGTGGTAATGGTGATTTATGTGACGTTTGCCTGTCTGCCCTAAAGGAATAAAGGAGCTTTAATTCTTTTCTCATTTCTCCCACTGCCTCTCCTCTCTGAAGATGTTAGTGGTGCTGTACCTGTGCAGCTCTGCCTGCAGCTCGGCTCGTCATAGAAGTTGATGTACTTAAGGCTGTTAAGAGCTTCACAAACAAGGCATTTTGTCCTCACCTGTCTGTAAGGCTTGGTCAAAGCTCACCAAGCTCTTGAAAAAGGAAAGAGCTTTAAAAAAATTAAAAAAACTAAACCAAAAAGTGTAACACCCCCCTCTTTGGGATGTGTTTCCATGCCCTGGAGCCCCTTACCCTGCTTGTGTGGCAGTTGCTGTTTGAAAATGCTACCTTGAGCACATTCTGTGTTCAAACACAGGTCCGAGCCCTGACTGCCCTCTTCTCATTGCCCCCATATCCTTCCAAACCTCTGTGATCAGCAATGGATGAGGCAGCCCTCAGAACTCCAGGCAGGGATGTCCCTGGATTTTCCTTTCTCTTTTCTTTCACTGCCATGTCTCACAGTGCTATCGTCCCTGGAGAAGGGAGTTTTCTATTACATTTGGTGAAGAAGGGAAGATGTGTTTTCAAAGCCCTTTGTTTAAAGGGACCCTTCATTCCTGATGCAATGGTGCATCAGCTTAGCCTTTCTCACTCTTTAAGAGGCTCCTGGTATACACACTGGATTTATATCATTGTATTCCTCTCAGGCCCTTCAGAGGAGGCAGGGCACTGTTTGTAGTGTAGCGCAGCAGGTTCCCTTCACCCAAGAGCTCTGCAGAGAGGATCTGTCCAAGGGACATGTTGTTGGTATCTCCAGTGCTGCTCCCACTGGGTACGTGCTAACAGCTGAGCAGAGCAGGAGCGTTCAGTGCAGCACTCACTCTCCATCCCAGCACTGCACCACTTGGAGTCAGCAACAAATGCTGGAAAACAGTGAGAAACCCAGCTAAAACCAGGAAGAGATTTCTATGAAGGAGACTCCTGCAAGGTTTTTAACACCAAAATTGGTATCGGGCAATGGGGAAGTGCAGATAAAGCCCAGAAGATTTCATCCTGTGGCCCCACATAGCTCTTGTTTGCCTTCATTTTCTCTTGTGGCTTTTGGTAAATTCCAGTGGTTTCGGGTCCTGAAACACTTAATTGAATTAGTTGCTTCAAATATAAATAGATGCAGAAATGTCTAACGTTAGAAACATTCTGTTCTGTAGAATGGCTGCAGCTTTGAGATGAAATAGTAAATACAAGTGTCTGACAGGAGATTTAATAGAATTCTATCAGTACCAAATACTGAAAAGCAGATGAGAATTCTCAGGCTTGAAGGGAAGCTGCTCTACCTCAAAGAAAATAAGTTATTTGTATAAATCTGATGTTAGCCAGTTCTGGTCAATCCAGACTTCTTCTGACATCTTGTATTTTACCTTTGTTTTAAGTTAAGTATCAGTAAAGAGTCTCTCAAATGTGCATCTCTCTGCAGAAAGACTTCAGGGTTCAAGAACTCCCTCTGGCTCGGATTAAGAAGATAATGAAACTAGATGAAGATGTGAAGGTAGACTCATGGGGTTTTCTGGACTATTTCTAATCCTTTGGTGGATATTGTAGCAATTCCTTGCAATTCATTATTTCTTACCAGCATTATTTATTATTATTTCTAAAGCACACTCTTAACAGTTGCTTTGAATGCAATAGTAGCTGGTCTTGTGTAATTAAACTGAGCTGGGAAAGCAGAATGATTTGGGAGCTTTGCAAGACTGGCAGTTTTGCTATCTGCTGGTAAATACCAGTTTTCTGTGTAATTCTGGATATTTCCTGGTTTTTCCTAGTTCTTGCTTGTCGTTGCTCATGTGTCCTCCTTGTTTCTCCCAGTTCTTCCCTCTATAAAGCTATAGGAAGTGAGAGCCCCTAACTCTGTGCTCTGCTGTTTCAAGTTTTATGGACAAAAATAAGTAATACTTTAGGTGGGTGACAGGGATATGATACCCGTATTGGAGCTGAGCCCTTGACACGTGACTGATGACCATAACACGTGCGTTCACTGATGAAAACTGCACTGCCTTCTTGTTTTTTCCCAATGTGACACCATCCTTCTGTTAGTACAGCCTTTAACACTTGAATGAGATCCTGAAGGAGGTGTGTGTTGTCTCCCTGTACAAGGGAGCCATTCATTCATCTGGGAAGGGAGCAAACCCAGGCCTGAGGTCCCAGGTCTGAGTCTGAACCAAATGAGTGCCACGTTTTTGCTGATGATGAGGAAGAGGAGATTTTTAGGGCAGGGCAAGTTTCTGGCCTGGAACATTATTTAATCAGAAGGCTGTACTAGAAGTAAGCACTAATGCCAAGCCAGCTAATAATGAAAGTGCTTAATTTGAGTAAAACTTGAGATAGAGAGTTTTTAAGGAAAGGGAATTTGGAGAGGAGGCAGAGTGCTTGCTCAGGCCTCCAAACCTCCTTTGCAGTTTCAGCAGTCACGGAGTCACAGAACAGCACGTTGATATTCATTTCAAACTACAGAAATGTAATGATAAAGTGAAGGCCAGGTTTTACAATGAGCCCTCAGCCTGTCCTCTTCAGTTGCCAAATCCGTTTTGCACATGCCAGGGCACTGCTGGGAGAAGCTGCTGGTTGACACCCTCTTGGTGAATGTGCACTGATGACGTTTACTGGCCATAATGAAGTACAATAGAACCATAGAATCCCAGGTTGGAAGGGACCTCAAGGACCATCTGGTCCAACCTTGCTAGGCAAAGCATGACCTAGACTAGATGGCCCAGCACCCTGTCCAGTGAATCTTAACAGTGCTCAGTGTTGGGGAGTTATCACTTCCTTTGAGAGATTATTCCAGGTTGTTCTCACTGGGAAAAATTTTCATCTTGTATCCAGTAGGAATCTCCCTGGGAATAACTTGTGACCATCACTCCCTGTCTTTTCCATGTGACCCCTTGTGTAAAGGGAGTTCCCATCATCTTTATAGTCGTCCTTTAAAGGCTTACGGGTCTCCATGACCTCATGGAGCTGACGTTTGACCGGAGGAAGCAGACTTGGAAGGCAAACTTTAGACGCTGAGTCGTGTTCAAAGTGTGTTTAACTGGAATGTGGTGACTCTTTGGGACTGTGATTGCAGATGATCAGTGCAGAAGCTCCGGTGCTGTTCGCAAAGGCTGCCCAGATATTCATAACAGAACTGACTCTGCGAGCATGGATACACACAGAGGATAACAAGCGCAGGACGCTGCAGGTAACGGAGCTGCTCCCACCCAGCCTTCAGCTGCTTCACCAGCTTTCCAGCTCTGTGTTTCCATAATATGAAGCATGTTTTGTGGACAATACCTTTAGTGTCTGTGTTTACCAGTACAAACGTGTGTACCACACACAGGGCGCAGTGCAGCCGAAATGCTGTAAACAACAACAGCAAAACCAAACCAGAGCTGCAGCTGTGAGGTAACTGTGACCTGCTGTGAGGACTTGGGTAGCTGTGGCTGTCAACTTGTGGTTGATTTGGTTTTCAGTAGTAGTTCTAATGTAAACCTGTAGATGGATAAATGGAGATGAAAACAAAAATACTCTCCTCCAGAACAGATGACTATTTCTTCTGGATTGAGGGGCCCTCAATAATAGTAATTTTCTAGTGGTTCAGGAGTAAACTGTAACTCTTTAAGGCTTTGTTTGGGTCTTCTTCCATTAAGTTTTAGTCTGGCATGTTGACTAGAAGTAATTGAAACTACACCAACAATCAGTTCAAGCCTTCAGATTAGAGGTCAGAAATTTAGGACCATGTCACGCTCCGGTACCCTGGCACTGAGATTGCTGTGGTGGCAAGGAGACACATCTGATTTCAGTCCAAAGTTGTCCTATTGGATGGGCATCCAGCCACTCAATCCTCACTAAACTCGGCTAATGCTACTTGTTTAATTCAGGTTTTAACACAGTCACTGTCAGAGGATGTGTTTGATAGACATTCCATGATCAAGGTGCTTTGTAAGTAGAAGTGCTGACTTGGGCACGTCCTCTTAACAGTTTTCAAGCTTGGATGGGTCCATTTATTTCAGAATTGTACTTAAAACGTGATCCTAACGTGCAAGACCTTGAGTTGTCTCAGGTTTTGTTCCTGTCTTGCCTTCCCCAGCAGCTGCTCTCCACATGGTCAGTCCAGCTGCAGAAATGCATTTGCTGCTTATCAAGTACTTGGGAAGAAAACTTGGAGTGGAGAGGTCTGAGTTATGGAAGTGTATTCCCGAGGAGATTGGATTGAACCCAGTTCTCAGCAGGGAGAACGGAACAGGAGCTGCCTCTATTCAGGCCAAGTTTTCTTCCTGGTGAAGACACTTCTGTAACACGTGCTGCCTGCAGAACAAAAGAAGTCTCTCAGGCTTTGTGTGTGATCACTGTTTGGCAGTTAAATGCCAAAGGCAGCGTGAGGTTTAGAAATGTCAACTAGCATGAAGTGAGAGGGTTGATGGTCTTTCAAGTATCACCTCCTCGTCAGGCAGCATGGGCATCTGTGTCTCAAATCGTGTTCATGTACATGTATATATATTATATATATATGCTTTACAGATTTATCTTCAGCTAATGAGACTTTTAACAGCTTTTTCAATTAGCCCAGCTTTGTAAAAAGGCTTGCAGGGGTTTTAAAATGACACAGTACTTCTTTTGTTGTGGTTTTATTAAGAAATTCAGCTTTTTTATCATGAGGGTTGTTTCAGATCTTAAGCGTATGCATTTAAGTGATGACTTATTGCTGGGTTTCTGTTTATGCAGGTCCTTAATGCTTTGACCTAATGCTACTCTTTAGATTTCTTTTTCAGGCACGGTATGAAAGCAAAGTTACAAGCTGCTTGGAGCAGACATTTAGCTTGCCACTGTTTCACAGAAGCTCGTTGGCTCTTGCACATCCTTTTTCTGATACATGTTTGGCCAGTTTGCTGAGTGTGTTTTAATCTTCGTGCTTTCTTCTACCCATTTTGCCCATCCACATGCTGAAGCTTGTTCTCAACATCTCTTGGGATTCCCCTGCCTTGAATGAGATCCTGTAATACTTAATTTTTTTCTTTCTTTTAATCCCTGCCCAGCTCGGAGGCTCTGCAGACGTTGCTCCATGGAGCAGCCATCCAGCAAAGCTTCATTTTAGCTCGCTTTGGGGTTTTAAAATGATTTTTTAGAAGAATTTGCCCTGTTTTTTAATGTGCTAAAAGGCTCATGGTGGTTGTCATGAGCCCTCAGTGGTGAGTTACAGCTGTAATATTGTGGACAGCATGATGGGGCCTGGTGGGTGAGCAGATGGCTTTAAAAGCACCTTCTGTTGCACATCTTGGAGGCCTAACTTGACTCAGTTAAAAAGCTCTAACTTTAGTTATCCAGAGACAAACCTGACTTCTAAAGCTGAAGAATGTCTTTCTCTGTTGTTTCTTTTTTCTAGAGGAATGACATTGCCATGGCCATTACAAAGTTTGACCAGTTTGACTTTCTTATTGATATTGTTCCAAGAGACGAACTGAAACCTCCAAAGCGGCAGGTGAGACACAAACAGGCCTTATGACCTGTCCTCTCCTTGGGGTGACTTCAGTCTGTGGTTAAACAGAGTTGATAAAGCAGTACAGAATCAGATTAAACATGAGGTTTGTGCTTCTCTTTTACATGTGTATTTACAGTAATTTTCATGTTCTTCAGATTTTTAATAGAGCTTGAGTGGAGATTGACAGAAGTCGAACATGGGGACAAAAGCTACTAAATAGTTCTCATACGCAATATTGCCAGTGTTAAAAAAACAACTTTAGAAAGTGTGCTGAAGCTGCATCCTTTGCCTTGTAAAGGGAGAAAAAGGCTCCTTTGCTTCTGCTTCCTTTGGGGCAGTCCTGGCTACTGTAAACATCCTTGACTGGAAGCTTTAAGGTGTTAAAGGGGCTTTCAGTCGGATGTTTACAGCAGCAGACTGCCACGCTCATCTGAGCACAGGGTCTTTGAAATTTCACAAGCTGCTTATTTTACAAAGCACTTGTTTCCCTCCATGCTTGAGACAGTGCTGAAAAGGCAATGAGGTGGGGTTGGTGCTCAGTCTTGCTGCCTCAAACACAGCTCCTGGTAGACTCATTTCTCTCCTTCACCTAAAAACTTGGTGGTTTGCTGCGGAAGGGTCACCAGTTCAGTGATTGTTACAATTTCTTCAGCAGGTTTTCTGCTGCTTTGGAAGGTTTGCAGTGTGTTAGTCTTTGAAAAAATCCAAGGTGGTCCTTTAGCTTCCCAAGTGAGTGCTCCTGGAGAAGCTGGAAAACATCTTCCTGGCAAGGAAAACACTTTTTTGTGTCACAATCTAAGCAGGACAGTCCATGCTGCTGCCGCAGTCAGCTGCTGTTAAAGTGAGCAGCATCCCAAGGCTTCATTCCGAGTGTGCTTGGAGCTCTGTTCTGCACATGCAGGGAGCATCACATGCAGGAGCGTGGCACAGTTCCTTCCCCGCATTCCCTGTTTTCTCCCTGCAGCAGAGATGATTTAGCCAAAGATCATGAGTTCTGTATTACATCAAAAATGAAGCAGCAGCCTGCACAGCTGCTCTTGATGCTTCACATCACGGGGGGAAAAGAAAACCCACGTTTGGTTTGTTCTGCTCTGTAAGCAGCCTGAGATAGCACAGGTTAATTCTGGCATTGCAGATTCAGTTCTTTTAGATGGTTCATTTGGTTATTTTACTTTGTAGAGCTATTTTTAGAAGTACTCCATGTTTGGGAGGGAGAACATTGCCCATATCTTCTCCTTGCTGGAGTTTTTTGACTCACATCAGAATGTTCTGATTATGGAACATTCGAGTTCTGTATTCAAATGAATGCCTGAAGTATTTTAGTAGTGTGTTAGATGCATGTAGGTTGCTTGGTTAACATGTCTTGATGATACATCAGTCTTTTGGATTGCACAGCAACAGCAGTGAAACACTGTTGGGTTTTGGTTTGAAAAAGGCTTTAGAGATCTGTCTGTCACTGATACATCCACCGGCTGTGAACACTGCTGAGTCACAAGAAATGCTTCTGATGGAAGGGAAGTTTAATGAAGAAACAGCTGCCTGATAAGAATGTAGTTAGGACTTTGCAGTGGAAAACACTCCTTTGCCTCAAGAGGGTTGAAAAGTGGCTGCCTGTGGGCTGGCAGCCTGCACCTCTGCCTGGGGGCACAGTCTGTATTTTCTCTCTACCACTGTTTGACAAGTTAGCGGTAGTTACGTGGAAGAGCTGGGAATGAAACCATCACTGTTATGTTACTCTGGTAACTGAAGCCATGGCTGGAAAATAAAAGATGCAAACGATGTGATACAACATAGTTCAAGCAGATTTGGATTTAAAGCCATTTTTCCCTGTAGCAAATGCAGCTTAGCCTGGAATAGATGCTTACAGAAGTATTCAGTTGCTTTAGTTGTTATGGGATTCGGCTAGGAATGAAGGGTTGGAGGACTCTAGAAATAACATGTCTGAGGACTGGACTATACAGAAGCAGCCACAGCTCTCCTGTGCATGCAGTTTGTGGTTGACTGAGATATGGACTGTTGAATATATATCTTAAATCTGTTATTAATCCCTCCCCAAAGGATTTGATGAAGTAAATAGGAATAATCAGCAAGCTTCCATATGTAGGAGGTGTGGTGAGTGTCTGATTGCAGTGGTGTGCAGTACTGTGAGATAGTGCCAATGTTTGCTCTGAGAGCCAAGCTTAGAAGTTGCATCTTGATTATAGCCAACTGTGAGCAGCTTCATCTTTGGGGGGTGATTTTTTTGATGTAGGCTGTTAAAAACCTCCCAATAGTAAGTCTTTCCTTTAGTTGCTGTCTCTCAGAGACCTGCATCTAAGCAAACAGGCTCTTTTACTCAAGCCTGATGCCCATCTAGCCAACATGTATTGATCTTGCGTAATGTGGATTTTCCTTCTCCTGTCCAGTTGGATATACTGAAGGTAACCCATGAACAAGCCTTATTTAACGCAGGGGAGCCAAGCAGCCTGGTGTAAGTGTGAACTACCATGTTGTAGCACGTGTAAACATCCTACACTCTCAGCTGTGAACTCGAGGTGGCTGGGAGAGGATTGTTTACGCCTTCTGCCATGGAGTGAACGTCTGTGTCCACAGCTTCCGTGTATGCAGGATCCGGCTGCTCCTCTGAGGAGCTTAAGAGTTTGGCTTCTTGAGCGTTAACAGCTTGCACTTCACATCAGCTCTGAAAATCCACTTCTCTGCCTAAAACACAGTTAATCACAAGGGGCTTTTCCCTTCTAGAGACATACTTAAATAAAACAAACCAGCAGCATTTCAGCCTGTGCTTCTGACAGTGAGCTAGAGCAGAGCCTTTTGTTTCTTCACACTGTTGAGATACTCCTGCCACCAGCAGAATCAGGCTGTTAAGCTGTGGTACAAGATGAAATTGTTACCATTCTGGAGAAGCTGGATTTAAATAAAGGCCCAACAGGGTACATCAAGTCCGTGGCTTTTATTCCCAGGGGTTTAATGTCGGAGCTAGATTGAGATTTGTGTTAGGCTAAGAAGAGGGTTTGGTAACGGATGAGGCTTCAAAAGTCTTCTGGTGCATTTGCAATTCATTCTGAGTTAAGGTAACAGGTGATGATAGAATCCATTGGTAAGGAGATGTGTGGATTTCAGCTATGGTAATTTTATTAATTTGCTTCTCTTAATGAAATTGGTGACTGCATATCATACAGAGGGTACTGGAAATGGTTTTCATACCCCCATAGCTGGAATAAATAAGGAAACCCTGTTTTGATATATCATTTCATATTTATTTGGTTAAACTGTTTCAAACAAGGTATTAAAGGTATTTTCCCATAGATTGTGTTTAGGGGGCAGATGTTTCAGCTGGGGAGGGCTTGGATATGGATCTGTTCCCTCCCTGTTTACCTGGCTTTTACTTCTGCTGCAGGAAGAGGTACGCCAGGCTGTGACCCCAGCTGAGCCTGTGCAGTATTACTTCACCCTTGCCCAGCAGCCCGCCGCAGTGCAGGTTCAGGGGCAGCAGCAAGGACAACAGACCACCACGTCTACAACTACCATCCAGCCAGGACAGATCATCATCGCCCAGCCTCAGCAAGGGCAGGTGAGCCATGAGCAGCATTCAGAGGCTCTGCAGGTCAGTGTAGCTGGTGAAACCCTCACCTCACCTGTGTGTGTACTGCAGTGTCCTGATCTCACTGCTCAGAACAGCCAGTAGAGGCCAAAAATGTGTGTTCTATTCACAACCAGGTGTTCAGATATCTCACTAACAAGGGTCATCTAGGTCATGGCTTCCATTTGTGGTGATTTATGGATCCACAGGTAACAGTGGGTCTAGGAAGCAATCTGTCTGTTGCAATCTTTGTTATCCCCTGGCTGTTTCACTCATGTTCAGTCCTTGCTTGGTCCTTATCCCTGTTTTGAATGCAGACCACCCCTGTGACGATGCAGGTTGGAGAAGGCCAGCAGGTACAGATAGTGCAGGCCCAGCCGCAAGGCCAGAGCCAGCAGGCTCAGAGCGGGACGGGGCAGACCATGCAAGTCATGCAGCAGATCATCACCAACACAGGAGAAATCCAGCAAATCCCGGTAAGGCTTTGCCAGAAGAAATGTCTCACAGTGTTGAGAGCAAACTGTCTGCTGGTGTTCTGGCACGAGACTGCAGACGTATGCTTTTTTAACTGGAAGAGGAAGTTTGGATTGAGTGGTGTGTTTCCTGCACTTAGAGAGGAAAACTAACCAGGTGTGACATGAAGAGGGAAATAAATCTACCCACTAGTGTAGACACATTGCCCACCCCCAGCACTTGCCCCTGAGTGAAATAGCTACGATTGGGAAGCAATAGGTATTTCCTGCATAAACCTCAGTTCTTTACTCCAGCATGGTTTCAATAAAGCGTAATTGACTTCTTTTGCCTTTACTTGGTTCTGCCTCTGCAATCTGAAGATTGGGCAGACTGAGTGGGAAAGGTGCCATCTGTGAGTTATTAATAAACTTCTATGTTATAAGAAATATTTCTACAAGTACTTCGGGCTGGTTGAAGGAACAGCTTTGCAAAGCCAGAAGATACTTCTTCACTTTCACATCAATATAGACTTGCTGTGGCTGTAAGGAAGGGATTTTGAGTACCCACCATCAGCAGTGACATTCTGGCATGTGTCAAAAAAGTCACATTTTTCCCCCCTCTGTGTAACTTCCATTCACAACAAAGCCAGGTCTTTTGGTTCCCATCTGGAAAATTTCACACCTCTTAAAGAAAAGTCTGTACAGTTGTGTGTACTTAACCAGCAGCCAAAGGTCAGAGTGAGTGACCAAGACCAACATGTCACTTTGTCTTTGATTTCTGTTACTGAGCTGAGCTTTCACACCAGTGCTGCTCTTCAAGACTTGCGGAGCTTCCCTCCCTATGGCTGGAAACGCTCGTGCTTTGTCGCAGCATCTTGGTGAAGGTTTCAGTTGTGGGTGTTGCAAGATTTTTCCTACCCACTTCTAAATTCTTTTCATCTCTTGAAGTCTCCAGCTAATTCCTACTGCTTGGCTTAAGGTGTTGGTCAGAAAGGAAGTGAATTGCTTATCAAATATGGTGCTTTACTACAGGCAACCTTTTTCTTCCCTGTGCTCTTCTCTCACTTTCCTTTTACACCTTTTTTCCTTCCTTTCTTATGAAAGTCTCTCCGAGATACTTGTTCTACAGAGCATTTTGGAAAGAGATCTCCACTCAGCGAGTCCATTAGAACAGCACTGAATGTTGCAGCATCCTCCTTTGGTTCAGCAGTAAAAGGAACGGTTCAGACTTGTTTTCCAGCTGTCTCCAGTGAATTCTGTAACTTGCTAAAAGGAGGAGGATTTTTTGTGTACTAGGAGAGGGATTCTTTATAGTGAGGGAGCCATAACCTGCTGGAAGAACTGTTCTCTGCATAGGTGGATGCCATTGTAAGTGGTCCCATGTTTTAGGAGTGTGAGACTGGAGGCTCTTCTCTAGTGTCTGCTTTTGGCCAAGCACGTGTTTCTACTTTCCTCTTGCTTGAGAGCATGTAAGAAGGGTAGCTGGTCCTCGGAAGCTCCTTACACTGCTGGATGTGGTGTCTTTTGTCTTTGGGAGCACTTGGGACTCTGACAATTGTAGGACTCCAAAACAGAGCAACTCTGGAGCAGTGTCTTAATGAAACAGTCACAATTCACACTTCTGGATCTAGCAGAGATGCTGTTTGCACTGTAATTAAGAGGATTTTTCTTACTCGCAGCGTGTTGAAGAATCAAGTTTGTGCTGAAGAAGGCGTCTTCCCATTGCTCACTTCGGAGAGTGAAGTGAAATAGGACATGGAGCTGTGCATTTGCTACAGGAGCTTTTTAATGCCCTGACCTGTTTGATTTATGAGAATTTCAGCCCTTGGTCTCTTCAGTGCTGCTGCCTGTTCTGCTCTTCCTACTGTGCTTGTCTGACTTTTCCCTTGGGTTTCCTTTCTCTCTTGTTGTAGTTAGTGCTGTCTTCTCATAGTTCCTTTTCTCTCTGGTACGTGTTAGGGTTTAGCAAAGAATCTTTCTTAACACTAATGTGACAGTTTACAACTCTCATGAAATTGGTCGTGCCTCTGGCGACTGCAGGAGTGTCGAGAGAATCTCACCAATGTTCTCTGCTGGTTTCCCACGTGCTCCTGATCCCATGTACACATCTCTGCTGTGATTTACCGGTTAGGACCATGGGTTGCCTATGGAGAGGTGACTTAAAAACTGAGACAACTTGGGAGGAAGTGTGTGCATCAGTGAAACGGTAATCACTTGTTTGACTACGTTAATTTTGTTTGAAACTTAACCAGTGTCGCACCAGACCTTGCTGGGCTCTGGAGCTGCCTCTCATTGCTGACAGAACACTTTCTGAATCGCTCTCACCCATTCAGTTCATGGTGTAGTTAAAATGGAAGCAGGAAGCCCCCAGTGTGAAAAACAAAATCTGCTGGCAGATCTCAGTGCAGAAACAAATTCTTTATTGAAATGTTGATGTTCATATGGGGTTTATTTGCTCTTGAAATAATCTTGGAGCTTTCAGCCACGGCTGGTGAAGTCAGCAGCCTCTGTGTAAATACCAAGACTGAGTTCTAGGCACTTGAACCTTTGTCAGCGAGCAGTTTGTGAAGTATTTTGTATGTCCTTCTTTCCCCTTTGTAAAATGAAGAAAACTCAAAACCTTTTTCTATATATGATTAACCTTAATACTGTGCATCTAAATGTCCTGAAGTTAAATAACACAAAATGAAAAACTCAACAGTAGTATCAATCATACTGTGACCCTTTTATTGCTTCTCAGATGTGTTTTAGCTGTTTATATCACAGGTTAGCATGATGACAATGTCTTCATATCCCACACCCCCAAGCATCTCACCTTACAAGATCAGGGTTGTAGGAAATAAATTTGTGTTTCAATGTTATACACAAAGCATCGACGCAGAAAGTGCCGGCCTTTGCCAGGTGGGGGTTGATGTATATTGGCAGAGAGCTGCATTAAAAGCTTCCAAATATATCCTTGGGTTTTGTCATCTCTGCTGTCTTTATTTATGTGAAAATATCCCATATATTCTGTAATATTTCTTTGGCAGGATATGATAGGAGTGTCATTATGTGCAGCTAGCTCCTAACAGCTTTCTTTATGTGAAGTGATACATCAAAGCAGTAACTCAGTTCTCGTAACCAAAAAGAAGTGTTCTCAAAGCTCTCTGAAACGGAGCATTTAATGTGCTTTAGCTGCTAACTGACTACCCCCGTTCTGGAGCAAGAGGTAATGTTGGGCTTCCTCAGGGGTTTACCTTAGGAACGTGCGGGAGTTCTGTGGAGCTCACTCTTGCTTGGCAGGGTCCGTGGTAGTTACTCATCTAAACCGTTAATCAAGCGAAGCTTCCCGGTGTCATCTATTACTCTGGCTCCTGTTGTGGAAACAAGAAGGGAGGTTTGTGTGTTTCAGGTTACAGTTACCTGTTTAATTTTCTTTCCCTGCCCCCTCCACTTGTCTCCAGGTTCAGTTGAATGCTGGCCAGCTGCAGTATATCCGCTTAGCCCAACCTGTGTCAGGCACCCAGGTAGTCCAGGGGCAGATCCAGACGCTTGCAACCAATGCACAGCAGGTACGCACGGGAACAGCAGGGCTGACATGAACTGGTAAAGTGTTGTTCCCTAGCTCCTGAAACTGCAAATCCCAGTCAAATTTACCAACTCTTGGGCTAGGTTTCCTGCACTTCTTTTTCTTCCCTTTATGTTCATCGGAATAATGAAGCAAGGAGCGTAGAGGAAGCCTCCTTTATCTGTACATGAAAGGTGCATGCATATATGTATGTGTGTGTGTGTCTCACTGTACAAAGCTCACGCTGCTTCTGAGCTGGTTGCCAGTAAAATTCCAGTTCATCAACCTTCTCTTTACTTCTGCTCCTTCTGGCTGGGTGAGGGAGAAGCAGCTGTGCAGCCTCTCAGGAAAGCTGTTTCAGAGGTGAAACATCAAGACCAGCGTTGCTGCCAGAAGGTTCTCTCATATTCTTGTTGAGGCTGGTCTCTTAAGGGATTCTTCTCTGCCTTCAGAGGATAGGAAGGCTGCTGCTTTTCTGTGATCCTGGAGGCCATGTTCTAAGTCAGGAGATGCTTGTGTCTGGTTTGGAAGGACTGAATCCCTTGTCCTTTGTTCTTGACTTACCATTAGCACCAGCATGACTTTGGGCTGGTGGCATAAGCTGTATCTTACCACATGGTGGGGTAATGATGTTTGAAAGAGTCTAAAAGCTCTTCAAAAGCAGCAGCAGAATATTGTTAGTGGGGTTCTGACCCTCTGCAAAGTGCTGTCAATGATCATCCTTCTCTTATCCTTGTAGATAACGCAGACAGAAGTCCAGCAAGGGCAGCAGCAGTTCAGCCAGTTCACAGACGGACAGGTAAGAGCTTGGAGTTCCTGGGTCCTACACCCTTTTGAAGTCAAGGGCTAGAAAGACTGTCCAGAAGTCTGCATGTTCTAGCAAATCTGCTCCTCCTGATAAAACCCTGCTCCTGCTGGCAAGCCCTGACCAGGAGGAGGGTAAGTGGATGTTGTGCCAGTCTTAATTCAGATGCATTCCCTATGTTCTACTGCCTTCACTCTCAGTTAATCCAGTCCCTTGCACTCTGGGTGGGATCCATTTTAGTCCTAACCAGCTCAGTCTGGGCATTGAGGCCAGGTTGGATGGGGTTTGGAGCAACCTGCTCTAGTGGAAGGTGTCCCTGCCCGTGGCAGGGAGTTTGAACTGGATGAGCTTTAAGGTCACTTCAGCCCAAACCAGTCTGGGATTCTGTGATCAGAAATTCACAGGATGACTTTGATAGGATTCAGCAGCAGATGTCTAGCAGTGATTCATGGCCTGCTTTTTCAGGGGGATGGATTTTACTTGGACCTGCGAGTTAAGGCCACCACTAAATTTGTGGGGTTAATGCACTGTGTTCTGCTCAGAGGGAGCTGGCACTGGGTATGATGAGAACTGACAGTTGTTTCTTTCCACTTCTTCCATCTCTACCAGCAACTTTATCAGATCCAGCAAGTGACCATGCCTGCAGGCCAGGACATCACCCAGCCCATGTTCATCCAGTCCACCAACCAGACCTCAGATGGCCAAGCCACACAAGTGACAGGGGACTGAGCAGGGACCTTGGAGCAAGTTGTCTCTGTGTAGGAAGGAGCATGTACCAGCTTGACGTGTGCCATCCTGCCCTGATCTGATGAATACATCTGCTTCTGTGTCTCTGTACTGGATATTAAGCCTATAGTAGGCTGCGTCTCCGGTGCACTGTACACCTTCCTCTGGTGGGTATGAGGGAATATCCAACAGACACTGCCAAGAATGCAATATTTTTATTTTTAGAAATCAATATTTCTGTGTATTCAGCTGCTTGTTCAAACCCATAAAACCTGAAAGAGAACTCGTCAAAAGGAGTTTGTAGCATCTCGTTGAAGAACAACAACGTGTAAAACGTTTTATGTAGTACAATTATTAAAGGGTGCTGCATCTGGTTTGTTGTAAGAGCTTCATTCCCAGTATTCTGTTTGTGTTTTCTCTCTGACTAGAGCTAGATTCAGTCCTCCCATCTCAGTGATTTGTTAGGGGAGTGGGGGGAATGTGTGTGTTAGATTTTCCTCTACTGCCTCCTTTTTTGGTAAGCCAGAGCATTGGCTACATGCAGCTCGAGGGCAGGGAGCAGGGGAGGAGTAATTAAAGTGAAAACAAATAAACCCCGTTCCTTGTGTTATAACTGTATTTTCTAAGGGCAAAAGATTCTTTAATTTGGCCTGGTTTATTCCAGGAACACTAATGGAAGTGTGGACAAACCCCAGCCCTGCTGTCAACTGTTGTACCAGCTGCAGTCCCTGCATGTAATATAAGCTTCATAAAATGAAATAAATCTCCTTTGTAAGATAAAGTGTGTGCTTTCTTTGAGCCCCAGGGCCTGGTATCAACCTGTCAAGCAAAAAGCATCCTGGATCCCTGGAAAATACCCCGCTGAAGTAGTGAAACCAGCAACAGCGTTTAAGGGTGGGCTGGATAAGGGCTCATATGGGGAGATGGGGGGTCTGTGGCTGCCTCCCACAGCATGGGGGGCTCCATGTGCTGATTAATGCCTGAGTGCGGGCCTTCAGCTGCGGGTGCTGCGGCTGCGCTGCCTCTCCCTGCAGCTTCCCTGCTCATCCAGGAGCAGGGAAGGGGTTTGAGGCAGGTTTAACTGAACACACTGCGAGCACCCCGGTGGTGCTGGGTCACTGCGTCTCACTCAGGTCTTAGCTAATCATGGGTGCGAGTCTGACTGAGAACCTCACGCTGTGACACAGTTGGCACTTGGTCCAGGAGCAGCTCCGTGGCTTTGTGTGGTGCCTGCGGGGGCCGGTGCCAGCGCTGGCTCCTGCTGCTGGCTGCCAGCAGCGCTCAGCGTGCTGTGGGTTCACAGCGAGGAGATGCCTTGGCCCATCTGTGTCGTGCTCTCCCCGGCAGTGCCCAGGGACCCCTGGTGAGGAGCAGTCCTGGGTGCCCCTTGTCCTGCTTGAGGAAGGAAAACTCCTCTCCAGCCCTTCACTGATGCAAACTGCTCGTCTGGACCTGGCTCTTCCAGTCGGCCGTGGGACCGTGCTGCACGGGCTGCACCTCCTGGCCTCTTAAGTGTTCATTTACTTGGTTTTAAGTGTTTTCCCTGGCTCTGCAGTGCCTGGGAACCAGCAGCGGGATGATGCAGCCCGGCACCTTCCCAGGCATCATCATCCAGAGCCAGGGATCGGGAGGAGCATCTCCTGAGCATGGAAAAGATGAACTTGGAGGGGGAAAATGCGCCTTGTGTGAAAGCTCCGTGCGTGGGACCGGTCGCGAGAGGGCACCCATGAGCGCGGCTCCCGGGAATTGGTTGGAATGGTTCACATTTCAGTAGGAATAAACCTCTTAAAAGGCGGAAAATGGGAGTGAGACGCTGCTCCTGAAGGGAGACGGGTTTCCGACAACAACCTCTGTCTCTAGCTGACGGGGACGCTGCTTCTGACCCGCTCGGTATCACCTCGATGGTCGCAGACAGATCCCACCCTGGAGTGTGGGAATTTAATGGGCAGTTAATGCCGGTTGTGTTAATGTTTAGCTAATAGTGGAGATAAGGCTCTGTAAGGCTGCAGTGCCCCCGCTTGCTTGAACAAGTATTTCAGGGGGAGGGAACAGCGTGTTTTGGAGAGAGCTGACCTCGTTTGTCCGTCCCAGCTCAGTGAACCTCGGGTGTTAACGGGAGCCAGATCTCCTGCATGAGGACTTTGGTTATCTTCCGAGGGAGCCTGATGGCAAATCGAGTGATAGGGGGGGCAATGTAGGAGGATGGGCGCTGAGGGACATGTGGGACCCTCTGCAGTGAGTGCTGATGAGTGGAGGTGGCAGAACCAAGACGCCTCCAGGGACTCGAGGGGGTGAAAGCTGATGAGGAAGCAGCGGTTTGAGTTTCCGTTTCTCCTCAGGGCTGATGAGCTCAGCCCAAGCCCCACGGCTGGGGCTGGCGCTGGCAGGGTTTGGTGCTGATGAGGTTTGGTGCTGATGGGGTCTGGTGCTTGGCCAACCCTCGCCCAGGCGGTGGGGTGAAGCTGCCCCCTCGCAGCCTCTCCCGGTGCAGGGTCTGGGCTCCCACCTGCAGCAGGACGCGTTCCCTTGGGGAGCAGCGCTGGATCTTCCCTGCTGCGGGAATTTCCTGCATCTTCACGGGAAGGAATTTGGGTGTGAACTGTCCTGGAGCTGCCGAGCCGCGGCCGCAGAGCCAGGGGTGCAAAGCTCTCTTGAAGCCCTCATCCCGGCTTCCTTCCTCGCCTTCGGAGCTGGGGAGCGGAGCCGAGGCCCTGACCCATCCCCTGCAGGCAGCGCTGCGGCGGAAGCGTCCCGGTTCCTCCCGCGGGGCCGCGCTGGGCCGTGCCCCAGCTCCCGGCGGTGCTGGCACCGCTCCGAGCGCGGGGTCAGT
>JANHGB010053689.1:2253-24719 GCA_026283785.1 Coracopsis vasa
CTTATCATTATTATTATTGGTGGTAGCAGTAGTGGTTTGTGTTATACCTTAGTTACTGGGCTGTTCTTATCTCAACCAGTGGGAGTTACATTCTTTTGATTCTCCTCCCCATCCCTCTGGGAGCGGGGTGGGGAGAAAGAGGGGGAGTGAGCAAGCGGGCTGCGTGGCAGCTGGGCTTAAACCACGACACTCCTATTCCTGTTGCTTTCTGGTGATTCACATTTGTGCATTACCATAAAATATTAGACATAGACCTGCTGGAGCAGGTCCAGAGGAGGGCCATGAACATGATAAGAGGGCTGGTGCACCTCTCCTATGAGGAAAGGCTGAAAGAGTTGGGGTTGTTCAGACTGGGGAAGAGAAGGTTTGGGAGAGACCTTACTGTGGCCTTTCAATACTTTAAATAGGGCTTTTAGGAAAGATGGGAACAGATTTTTTTAGTAGGGTCTGTAGCAATAGGACAGGGGTAACGGTTTTGAACGAAAAGAATGTAGATTTGGACTAGATAAAAAGAACAATTTTTTATGGTGAGCGTGGTGAGGCACTGGTTCAGAGAAGCTGTGGCTGCCCCATCCCTGGCAGTGTTCAAGGCCAGGTTGAATGGGCCTTGGAGCAACCTGCTCTAGTGGAAGGGATCCCTGACCATGACAGGGGGTTGAAGCTAAATGACACTTAAAGGTCCCTTCCAACTCAAACTAGTTTATGATTCTGTTATTCTGGGAAATCCTTCTATCGGTTGTGTTCTCAGAGTCAACCCCAGATTTGCCATAGGAGTGTGTTGCTAACATTTTCCTAGGCATCCAGAATGTTGTTGATATTTTTCTTGTCTTGGAGGTGGTGGTGGTTTCAGCTGTATGTAGTCAAATACAAAATGTAGGGTCATTTGCTACTCTCAACTGAGAGAATGTAGAGTCCCAAGTGCATCTTTGCAGAGAGCCAGTCCCTTGTGGTCCCAGACTGCCGTTAAATGTTGAACCCAGTGTAGTGCAAGTTAACAAGTCTACTGAACTGGCAAATGAAGCAGGAAGAGCAATCCTAATGTGCAGCCCTGAGCTGATTTGTATGCATACTTGGTTTTGTGTGGGTAATGAAAGCTGTTGTGCTCTTCTTAAGGTCAGCCAGGTCCTCTTTATTATCCAGAATTAGCATGAGGGTAGAAGAGTTCAGCCATCTTTCCAGTGTTTTCCATTTGGAAAAGTAGCTCCAGTTGTCTCCCAGCACATTGGAGTCCAATAGCTGGCCAGATAACTCATTCGCAATAGCTACTTGTAGCTACTTGTGTCAGATAACTACTGCATATGTGCATTATTGATTTGACTATCCATGAGGTTGTGCTGGAAGTCTGATGAGTACCAGAGATTCATTGGTTTGGTCATTGGGGCAGGAAGTACTTGCAGGATGTCATCTATCAAAACCTCTTTGCAGACTGTCTAGACACAGAAAGCTGAGTTTGAGTTATGTATGTCTGAATCTCTGTTATTTAGAGCACTTAAGAAAATCAAGCTAAGCAGACAGCTGTAGGAAATCAGGGACCTAGACAGCATGATCTGTCTGCCTCAACTTGGCCTTAAAAGTATTGGAATTACCTGCAAACAATAGTCTATCCCTGTGGTAGCACTAATTAATCTCAGTGTGAATTGAACAAAAGGAGCTGAAGGGCACCTGAAAACCCTGCAACATGGAGAGATGGCAAAGTCTACAGGTCTTGGCCCAGGGTCTTGCTTTCCTAGCCCACATATGGGCAACAGCATGAAACATGAGGTGATTTATCTGCTACCATTACATTTAAGCCTAAAAATACTATAGCAGCATTGAAAAGCTATTCAAAGTCTCAAACATTGAGGTTTTTTTCTTCTTGTTTTTCAGGATGCTGAGTGTCCCTGCTGATAGTTTGATAGATTGGATGTTTCTGTAACTTCTTTTAGCAGGTTATTCTACCCCTCTCCAGGCCCATTCTTCCCTCCCTTGATTTTTGTCAGATTTACATCTGTTTATTTACCAAGCTACTATAAAAATGTCTTACAATGTATGTTTCAAAACACTGAAAAGAACTCAAAATGACTGAACTATCTTGAATAGGGTAAACAGCTCTGGCCTTTTAGATTCACCAGAATCCTTTTTTATTTCCTCTTTGGAGGATCCTTGTCTTTGATTTGTTTATGCTGTGCTTTTCCTAAGGATGTGTTTGTATATTAAGGGCTTGGATTTCAATAGATGATTAGCCCTATGTGTTTGTGTTTTTCCTCCATTTTCATTACTATATCAGGGAAAAAAAGTGCAGGGTCAGTTTTAGCTGAGTAATTTGGCATATTTTCACATTGAAATTTAGTTCTGCTGCATAGTTTAGGGAAATGCAGGTCAAGTAGATGGCAGAAAACTGAACTCAGTTTGAACTGAGAATGATGGGAAGAAAATGGAACTTGAAGAAGATGAGCTCCTTTGCAGCTGTACAACAGTCAATAACTACACATTAGTTACAGCGTGAGTGACAGACAAAGCAACCTCAGGTGTACTCTAAAAAGGAACTGGAAAAAAAGCTACATATTAGTCACTCCAACTGTCATCTCCATATAATAGACTCAAAGTGTGTTCTTAGACTGTGGTGATTATTTTTTTTTCTTTTTCTGTCAACACTGTGATACTCAAGATTACATGGCAGTAAGAAAAAGAAGCTGCAGGAAACATCCAGTGACTTAGGAGAGTACTTTTTCTTGCTGAACTTCAGAGTTGCTGTAAAGTTCTTTCACACCTGAAATGGTTATTGAATTGGCACATGTAGTAAAATCTCTGCTTGTGAAGGCTTCTTCAGACGGGGCTGAGTTTTGCTGCTTTTGCGTTGCTTTCCGGAGGTGCGTGATGACCAATGGATGTGCTACAAACATAGACAAAAGAAATCAGGTTTGGCCATCTATTCTCTGTCAGTGACTTTGAGTTCAATATGGCAAGAATTTGAGGCAACAGTCAGAAATCTGAACTTTCATTTCCAAGAATAAAAGTAAATAAGAGAGAAGAGTGACAGGCTTTCTTAGGCTTTCTCATCATTTGTCCTAATGGTCTCTTTTTGGCAAGGCATTGTTGCTTCTCTCTCTGAGCTGCTGGTGCTTGTCTTTCATCACTGAAAACGAAGTCCTGTGTTAATAAATTAACCTTTGAAACACAAAGTTAAGTCAGAAACTTATAAAGAAGGTTAATTGCTTGTAAAGTGATTTATTTAATGGAGAAATGAAGAAGGATATATCTGTCTGATTCTCCTTGTTCTATACAGTTCTATACAGATTTGAAATTAATTTCACTTTCTAAAGGTTAGGTGTTTAGATTGTTCTGGGTTTTTTTCCCCAGCCCTGGAAAAAACAGCTAAATTATTTCATTTTCTTTGTTCAGGAAATATGGTTATACATTCCAGTTTAATGTAATTTCTCAACTGCAGTTGTAGCACATGGTTCATACTCAGTTCTACTGAAGTAATGAATAGTTAAAAGACATTTAGACTACTGTTTTCAAAAACAGAAGCTGGTCTGTCAAATTATAAAACAAAGCTTTCACTTATGTTTAATCAAGATAAAATATTCATAGTTGTTTTTCTCAGTAGAGAGAGTGGTTTTGGAACAGTTAACTCTATAGTAACAATACAATTCAAGCTTTGCAGATTTTGGTGTTTTCAGACATACTTTCAAGAACATCATAGAATCACAAGATGGTTTGAGTTGAAAGGGACCTTAAAGCTCTTCCAGTTCCAACCTCCTGCCATGAGCAGGGACACCAGCCACTAGAGCAGGTTGCTCCAAGCCCTATCCAACCTGGCCTTGAACACTGCCAGGGATGGGGCAGCCACAGCTTCTCTGGGCAACCCATGCCAGTATTTCACCATGCTCACAGGGTGAGTTTCCTAATATCTAACCTGTATGCAAGATCTGTAGAAAAGAAATGCTTAGTATCTCCTAGATCTCTCCCAAGAGTCAATACAAAGAAGCAGCTTTACCTATTGAAGCCCTCAGGAGAGGAGCTGTTTATTAAATCATTTTGTGGATCAAATTAAAAAGTACAGGCAAAAGGACTAAATAGTTCATATGAGGGAGATGCAGGTGAGGTATTTCAGCCGTCACTCTGGACCTAGCAGTTGATCTCTTTTGGTTCTGGCTTAAGCTCCCAGGGCGTCAGTTCTGCAAGCTAATGGGTGGCTTAGGCCAAACCAGCAAATATTTAAGCAGCTGTTAAATTGAGTTAAAAGTCAGCGTGGAACTTGACTGAGTCACACTTACGGCATAGGCAGAAGTACCTGGATCATCACACACTCTGAAAGAAATTTAGTCATAGTAAAAGACTAGTAGGTCTGAGCTTCTAGTGAGATGCTGTAGAAACAGAGTTCATGTCATTCCTGAATGAGAAAGTCAGTATTGACAAGTGAGGAAGGAGTCGTGGTAGGGATGGTGCCTTCACCTTTAGTGTTACAGGACTTTCGCTGTAATAGCACATCCAGCTCTGGAGTCCATGCTTTAGAGAAAAAGTTGAAACCCCTCTGAGTTTCTAAGAGTGAATCAAGGTCTGCAAGACCTGCTCAATAGTTGATGTACAGAGGAGTCTTCATTATCTTAGCCTGTGCTGCCACTGAAAGGACAGCCTTGCCTTTGCTCCTTCCCCAGCTGCAGTTTTTGTGTGCTCATGTAGTTACATGTCAGTGCTGTTGGCTGTAGGGGGTTTCTACCATTCGTATATCCAGAGTAACACTGACTTTCATGAAATACAGAACTAACAGAACTATATTGTGTCTTGTTCTAAAATGTTTGACTGCACTAACATTGTTCCTTACAGCCAAGTCCTAACCTGTGTGGGCCAAGGCACTGTTTCTTCTTTGACTGCTCAGAGTGAAACTGATACTATTTTGTCATCATCTCCTCTTTAGAGCCTATATAGATGGTTTTCTGGTTTATTTTTCAGATTAATTCTGTTGTTCTAAAGCAAGATATGAGAAGTATGGTAGAAAATTTCTATGCAGCTCTCTTTGGATATGATGAGGTAAGATGTTTTCAGAGAATGTGCAAGAGCAAGTAGACCATCTAATTCACAATTGAATTAGATGGGCAATACTCAGATGAACTACTGAATTACTGAATACTCAGATGGGCAAAACGTTTGCCATAGATATCTTTGGAGAAATGTTATGTTATGGAAGCAGACTTCATAGTTACTGTGATCATCTTACACCTTGAATTAAAGTGCTTTTAAGAGGAAAGAAAGAAAGCACACGACAAATTGATTTAAATTGTGGGACATGGAAAGAAGGATGTTCTTTATACTGGTTCACTGTCACTGCTTGACCATCAGTAGATCATTTCCTCCCTCCGAATCCTGTTGTTCTCAGCTATGCTTTGAAAGCAAAGAGAGTATTTACAGGGAGTCTCTGAGATAGGATATTTATAGGAAGCATCTCATAATATGGGAGGCAAAAGCACCATTGTGACAAGTGTCTGCAGGGCTTTCAAGAAGATAATACAATTACATCATGTCTTTTAGTAGTTATTTTTTTCTCTTGTGAGTGTTGCTCTTCAGATGGTCTTATTCACATGTGAAATTAGTTTTATTGCTTGCATTGTTAATATCTTATAACTGTAAACTTCATAGAGTTGTGGATAGTGTAATGGATGCAAGTCTTTAGTTTTAAGTATAGCCAAGTTGTGTCTCCCTGTGTCTGCCATTTTTTCTCTTTTTGTTGACACTCTTTGGATAAAAAATGTCTAATTAAAGACAAATGTTGACAGTTTTTCTTTTTAACTGAATGTTTAAAATCCTCTCTTGCTTTGGCAAATGTGTCAACAAAAGACTGGATAGATGAGACTATGGTGATAACACCCCATAACCTAAAAAGACAATAAAAGTGGGAGGGAATTTAGACAAAAAGTGCTCATGGATGTGATTCTTGTATAAGACAAATTTAATACTAGGTTTAACTGGAAAAGTCTGGGTAGTTCTTGACCTGGAGGGCTTCTCTTTTTCTCATATAGAACGCAAAATGCAAAAGCGAGGCAAAATAGCAAAGTCCTGAGTATGTTTCTGCATCCTTCAGTTTTTCTTTTCCAAGTGCAGTGAGCTTCACCCAGTTCTGTGAGGTGGTGCTGTCTGCTCTGTAAGCCCAAAATTGTTATGGTTAAGATTTCATAACACAGAAATGTACATTAGAAAAATATACTAAGAGTACCCTGATCCAGTTTATTTTCTAAATTAACTTGCCAGAATATCTGTTACAGGCTGCTCGGTAAATTAATTTAAGGCTGGGATTGTTCTTCCATTCTGGGAACGAGTGATGTTGATGCCTTTTCATATGTACAGCCCATAGCAGCTGTGACTCTGGGAAAGCTAATATTGTCAGTTGCCAAGTAGAGTAATGGGGTTGTCTTGTGTTCAGACCCTCTTCACATGCAGTTTTTAATCTCCCTCCGTGTTTCCTTTAGGGAATCTTGTCTGATGATCATGTTCTGGCAGCAGCTCTTTGGAGAAACCTCTTTAACAAGAACTGTGAGGACCCTCGGCATCTGGAGTTACTTGTAGAGTACGTGCGCAAACAGGTACGCTGCAGTTCACAGTGCAACTTCTCTACATTCTCCTGGTTAGAATATTAACTATTTATTTTTATTGTTTGCATAATATGTAGCTCAGTTCTCATAACTGATCTTTATATTCAGTGATTATTTTTAAGGAGAAAAAAGTAAAAATGCAAAACCAGGCTGACATTTATTGCATTTTGATGAAAAACGGCTGCAGAGAAATACAGGGAATATTAAAAGCAATCTTGCTTATATTCTTCTGGACTTGTGCTGTGGAGGGTTTGACAAAATATGTCGGAAATGGGCTACAACTTGTTGTAGAATTATAATTGATGTTGCAGAGTTGGGATCCTCTTCATAATGAAATGGCATGCAGAATTTGGAAGTCTCCTGATGATATTTGTGGAAAATAAGTAAAAGGGGTTTTGTTTTCCAGAAATATTGTGTTTCAGCTATTACCTGGAAGAAGCTCTGCTAAGTAGTGTTTGTCCTCTCAACCCTTGGGAGGTTTGCGAATCAGGTTTCTAGGAAATGTGGTAGAAGTGGGTACCAAGTAGGTACGAAAGACAGAAGAGAGATGAGAGAGGTTCTGGAGGAAGAGTGTAGGCTGTTGGACAGGGAAATGAAGACCAGAACCTCCACACGAGCATTCTCTTTAATGTTTCCAATACCATATTCAGATAGAGATTTGAAGAGAAAATATTTCAGTGCGTGTCTGAGAAAATGGTATGGGAAGTAAAGGGTTGAATTTTGTAAGGGATGCTTTTGGAATGCCAGAGGGCTTCTCAGGAGGGACAGACAACATAATGCTTAAGGTTATGATGCTTAACATCAGTGAGGTGAAAGAAAGTTTAAAAGTGAAGATTGGCAGGGAGCAAACATGTAAAATTATGTACTTTGGGACAGTTTGCTGCCAAATGGGGAATTTCTTGCACTTCTGTACAGGCAAACAAAGGATAGGACAGAAGCTATCAGCAGTTCAATAGGAAACAGTGATCACGCAGGTGAATGTGGCACACTGGGAAAGAATCAGCACTGCTTCTTGTGAATACAGGTCATTCCTGTAGACAACTCTAAAGTGGTGCACTTGAGAAAAACATTCCCAGCTTTACATATATATTGATGAGCTCTGAACTGGCTGTTACCACACAGGAATGAGTCCTTGAGATTGCAATTATCAAAATGTCAGCTCAGCACTCTGTAGTGTTTAAAGAAAGAAGTGAAACAAATGCTCAGAATTACTGAGGAAGGAATAGAGAGTAAAATAGTGTTTTCATGCCACTTCTTAAATGATCAGATGGTACCCTTGTAATCTTGAATAATGTGTATGGATTGGGTTCTGACCATAAAAACCAAACAGAGGAAGGCTCAGAGAAGAGCAGTAAGGATGACATGAAACAGCTTCTCCATTAGCAACGAATAGAATTCCCTGCCTGAAAAACAGCTAAGGAAGAGTATGAGCCAGCTTTGGGAAATCTTGAAGGCATATGAAAGGTGAGCAAGGAAAGGCTGTTCACTGATACAGGAATGTAGGGACATAACGTTGCCGTGGGTTATTTGGAATGCTACAGTGGCACATGGGTTCCAAAGCCACTGTCAAGGCCTGTGGAAGATAAACCTGTACACGGTTATTAAATCCGCAACAACCACTTCAGGCTCAAAATTCCTGAACTAACAGATTTTGAGAGGAAGGAAAAATAAACAAGGAGAATAACATTGTATGCATGCATTGTACTTAACTGGGGAATCTGCTGTTGATGACTGTCAGAAACAGGATATAGTGCTTAGGTGGCTCTTTGGTCTGACCTGCTGTGGCCATCAGTGTATTCCTTCCTCTGTTGAGAAACTCTTTGTCAGATTATCTTTGGTTCCCAGTCAGCATTGTGTACCAGGTCTTTCCCATAGCTTCTTGCTGAACCTGTCTTTAACAGCAGCTGTTAGGGGTTACCAGAGAAGACTATAGTAACAGGGCAAGCATCTGTACTTGGAGGGTCAGCTCTCCTGGCAACCAGTGTTCACAGACTTCCTGAGCCAGAGGTGGTGGTTTTATCTTTTACTATCCCTTGATGGACTTCCTCTCCTTTCCCCCTTTACAGTGTCCTATGACAGTAAGTTAACCCTGTGTTGTGTGACAACAGGATTCTCTTTATTTTGCTTACATTGCACCTTGAAATTTAATTTGATCTCAAGTATTTCTTGTATTGCAAGAATGAGCGTTCATTCCATGTTCATCTCCTCCACCTCATGGGCTTTCATATTACAAATCTCAAGTGTTCCCTGCTGGTCAGGCTTCTTTTTTTCTATCATGCAAAGCCTTGGTCTGTGTGAAACCACTTCTATAAGAGCACTCCAGGTAGATGATGGTACTATCAGTGTGTCACCTGAATTAAGGGCTGGGAGATAAAATGACTCATGTTAGCTTTGCGTGGCTTCTCTTTGTCCTGTTGCCAAACTTTCAGAGGAAGCATTAGGTAAGGTATTAGTAGAAGACCTTATGCAGTTAACTCCAGTGGATCTGCAGATACTTATCTCAGCCTTTCCCTGACTCTTAAGACTGAAACATATTAAATTACCTTTTCAGGTCTCACACAAATGACAAAGTATGTTAAAATCTCCTTTTTGTGCTTCATTTCTGGAAACCAGCTTGTTTGTGTAGCACTTAAGGGGTGATGGGGCACCTTGCACTAACTCCTTGTTCTTGCAGATGCAGCACCTGGATGCGCTGAGCGGGGAGGACCTGCTGCTGACGGGTGAGGTGAGCTGGCGGCCGCTTGTGGAGAGCAACGCCCGCAGCATCCTCAAGCCCCTTTCCCCTGTTTACAATGACGAAGGACTCTGAGTGGCTGACATCTCTATCAGATTGTCAGATCAGCTTGGGAAGCATGCTTGAAATGCAACTGGACTGAGGCTGTGGAGTCAGAAGGAAAATCTGCTGTTGGAAAAGCAGTATTTAACTAGATGTCCTACCCGTGGTGCCTCAGTACCAGACTGGACAGCCATGCTTTTCTGACTATTCACCTGCAAATAAATGCTAGTTCATTTGAGAACCTCTGTCCTTTTTATGGCACTGGGTGGTCCTTGCTGGCAAGCTGAAAGACCTGCCTTCTGTCTTTAGGAAACCAGGTATTTTACCATGACTTAGAATTATCTTAAGAAGACATTTCTGTCTTCTTTAAGAAGACAGTTCTGTCCTTTGCCTTGTTTGGAAGCTGCTACCTAGAGGCACAATAGTGTTCCTCTGCTCACTGTGTGGTTGTGAATGCAAGTCTGAGCTTTGCATATTAGATGTTAATGTATTTTAAAAGCCTGATATCAAGATGGAGTGTTCCATTTTTGCTTTAGTGGAGTTAAGAGTTGCTTTAAAAGATTCTGAATGGTTTTCTGTGAAAACCCTTTTTAGGAACTCTCTGCTGTGTTGCACAAGGATAGGAGAATGCAAAGGATAATGCACAATCCCAGTAATCCTCTGTGACTCCAGCCATCTTAATGAGAATAAAATCCAAACTAGGGCTGAGCTGTCACCGAAAGCTCCTTAGAGTAATGGGTATTTCAGTCTGCTTTGCTGATATTTCCATATTCTTTTTAGAGTTGTGGTCTACAAATTTCTTTAGGAAAAGAACATGCCTGGTTTTGTCCATAGCTGTCAATGGGACAGAACTATGCAATCCTCCATCCCAAGTCTGGTCCAGAGTTTCAGTAAGACCTATCAACCCCAGTTGATCTGGCTGTGCAGGCAGCTTATGCCAGCGTAGTAATTATAGGAGCAAGAGCTCCAATGATGAAATAGGCAGGGGCTGAGGGGCTGAGATGTGATGGTTCACCAGGTTACTTCCAGGTCAGGGATAAAATGAGTTTTCATTTCTCTCCTCTCTGAACCCCTAGTCAATAATAAATGTCAGTCTGGGTAAAACTGATGTGTGTGTGTTTTCTGTGTGCGCTTCTGATAAGTCCTCTAATATCAGGACTTATCCCTAATAAAACTATTCAACAAAAGTCCAAGGTGGTAATCCTCAATTTGTGAAATTAATCCTTAGTTTGTGATTCCATAATGTGGTGAAAGCGTGACTGTGCCTGGCTGTGACTGTTCTTCTGAAGCTGCTTGCTTCATGTTGTGTGTTTTGGGGAATATTTGACATCCTTTTTCTGTGCAAAGAGCAGTGGGATGCAGAATATAGGCTTCCAAACACTGCCTTGCATTTTTTGTTTCTTTAAATCTTCTCTTAGGGAGCCTTCTGTGTATAAAAAAGGCATTTTGTTCCCTTCTTTTTTTTTTCCAAGGCGAACTTCCTCAGTTTAACTTGTTATAAAATGAGTCATGTAAAGAAACCCTCTCTGTGTGAGGTGTATCCCTTCTCTGTGAAAACATTACAGACCAAACAACTTGCTTGCAGTTTATTTAAGATGCTTTTGTTGAAAGCTGAGCTAAGCAGAGAAACTTCTTATGTGTGAAGTATTATACAGTGTGTGTGAGATAATAACACCTTGTAATTCATTACAGCTGGGTTGTATTTACATAAAAGAAGGCTGAGCTGTGTAGGAATTTGCTGATTAATTTATTTTTAATGAGAGTGAAGTATACCAAGTACCAAAATAAACTTTACTTTGTGTATCTTACTGCTCCTGAAATAGGTGGAAAAATTAATGGTAGATATTTTGGCTCAAAGCTACATACATTAATTCATATACAAAACAGTTATTTAAACTTTAACCCCTTTCCTGCTATGTAATTTAAACCTGGACTTGTTATCCATGCCATGGGAACACAGGGAGTCCACCACCATCCAGCCTGGTGCTGTGTTCAGGTCAGTGATCGTGTCATGTCGGTGGTGCTGATGCTGTGGAGCCAGCAAGCTGGAAGAATTGGTGGCACCACTAGTCTGGAGGTGACAATCCTTTCGTACTGTGACTATGGGACAGCCATGTGGTCAAGGTACAGCCTTTTCCTATGTTTATGAGCAGGAGGCTCCAGAAATCATGGTGCCAGTTTGGCATCTGCTTTTGCACTTTTTATTAATATGAGAATAAAGACCTATAATCATGGCTCTGCTTGTTCCATGAAATGCCTTCAACCACCCCACAGTGACAGAGCTGAGCCAGCAGTCGGGGTGTGTTTTGGACAGAAATGTGTGGGGCCTGTTAAAAGAATAAGGCAGAAACTGTCTGTGAATTAAAAGAGTAATCTGTTAGAGAGGAAAAATACACTGGAGACTACTTAGGGCAAGGGAGGACTTTGCTTCCCAGCCATTAGTTACCTGGAAACAGGATTTGGATGTAGAATATGACACCCCCTTACCCTTGAGGGGTGCGTGCCAATAGGCTCGAAACATGCCATTACCAATATCTTTATATAAGACATCTTTACAACCAGAATTTAGAGTCCTTGAGAGAGGATACATTTCCAGTAGCAAAATGTGCACCTTGCAAGCAGCAGTGGTTTGCTGTTAAAAGTGACTGCTGCGTACAGCACTGCTCCCACTGCGGCAGAGCACAGGAGTGTTTAACCAAACACTGCACAGCCCATCTTTGCCTGTGTTCAAGGTTTTGCAGAAAGAATGACCGAAGGTGTTTTGCTTATGGACAGTTCTGTGTTTATGCTCTTGGTGTTCCTGAAAACAGTCTCTAAGCATCAGCTTGGGAACACTTACTGTATTTTAAGTGAATATATGCAGTAAGGAGCCGTGGTGAGCACTTTATCATGCAGCCTGGTCTCCTATCTCATATGGAATTTGGTCATTGCTTTATGATTCCAAAGGACTTGCTCCCCCAACTTTCCCAGGTGTCTTAAAAACAAGAGCATGAGCCTCTGGGAAGCACCCATTATTTCAGCTAGGTCTTGGCTTTCTTGTGTCTGTGAGCAGAAAAGAAGGGTCAGTGCTCAATGGCTTCCCTTCCTTCTCTGCTGTCTTGCACCAGTGGGAGAGTAGGTGTTATGTTTTGCCTACAGGGTCAAACTTGGGAAGTCTCTTTTTTCAGACTGATGTTCTGAGACATTTGGAGGCTGGGGAGAGTCATCTGATCCCCTTCAATGCCTGCTTTGGATTTTAGGTGGTTAAATGTCTTTCTGTGTCATCTCTGCTTGGGCGTTCATATTTCCTTTTGGTTATTTATATCTATATGGGTTTCTCCTGCTTCTTCAAACAGCTGAAGTGCTAAGAGCACAGGCATTCACAATTAGCTTCATGTTTTCTGTACTGTCCAGGTGCATAAGCCCTATTAAAGTGCAGTTACCACTTCCCAGATCTCTGCCTCTCATCCTTACCTTCCACAAAGTGAAGTTTTTAGTCACGCTTCCGCCGCACCAAGCCCTCGGGTCAGAACTGCTGCTCCTGACATAGCAGTTGGACTTGACCACTGACCTGCCTCACTTGCCCTGCCTTTGGCTGGCAAATAAGGTAAACAGAAACTGGAGGCTGAGGAAGAGCAATTTTCCAACCAGAGCTTTAAATGGTGTAGAGTGGATGAAGAATAACAAAGCTGTGGGAGGGGAAGCATCAGCTGGGAGGGGATGGTGACTGGTTCTGCAATCATTGTCCCTGTGATGTATGCCACTGCATGACACCCCTGAGGAGCAGTGGGAGCCATACCATGGCACCCTGTGATCCACTCATGTTTTTTTACCCTCCTACTTCCAAAAGCCTGCAGAGGGGGTCTTCTTTCAGAAATTCAGATCAACATAGACCTACTGTGGGCACCTTCTAGCTTTTCTGTTGTACCAGCTTAATCTTGCAGCAGTGGTCTGCATCCAGAGACGTGCTGAAGTACTGCCTGGGCATTTGGAGGAGTTTGCTGATCCCCTCTACAGGTATGCTGAGCAATTGGTTGCCCATCTTGAGCTCCAAAAACTGGACTGTGTGTGCTTCCTTCCAGGAAGATGAAAATACCAGTGCTGGGAGTCTTAATTGTTTGTTAACACCTAGAAATTAGTGAGTGTCTTTCTCATTCTTCTGCTAATAGAGTTGTGCTGTGAATACATCTGTTGTGGTGTTCTCCAGCTTCTCAGGCCCCAGTGGAGATGTTTGTTTGTGGTTTTAACCTAGTACATGGGGGGGGGGGGGGTGTGGAGGTTGATGATGCTGGTGGCATCATAGTAGATATTCCCCTATATAAGCTTCTGCCCTTCCCATCTGCCTCTTCACATTTGCCCCCCTTTGTCTCACCTCTGTCGTCTTGTATAATAAATAAACTCTAATGGAGACTTTTTTGCTCTTTTCTCCACAAGACACTGTGCTAAACCTGTGCCCTGTGCTTCCTGCTGAACAGTGCTGCGTCAGTCTTGACTTTGGTGTCCAAAAACTTGGTTAACACCTCTCCCAGGAGCCTGGGTGATGGTATTCCTACCATTCTGCAGCGTGCCTTGGGGAGCAACATCCCCATCTTTTGGGCATATTGTGTCTGCACAGCCTGGCCTGCAGTGCTGCCTGTGTTTTCCTGAAGGTCTGAGGAGTCAAGGAGAGGGCAGAAGCTTACACAGGAATCTGGGAAAGTTGACAAGAACATAGCAAAGACCCTGAGGCTCCTCATGAGTGAGTGGGAGGCTCTGCTGCTTAGGCAGTTGTGCTGTGCTTGTGAAGTATCCATCTCTCCTCTGCCTGCAAAAGGAGAGTCACCTACTGGTGCTGGGGGCTGCCTGGTCTCCTGCAATGTGATGGGGCAGTTGCATATTAATATCTATATTGATTCTTCCCAGACTCCTCTGGTGAGCTTTCTATAACTGCTGCCCTTTCTTCAGGTGTTTAGGGCTGTCCTGTGCATCCTCCATGTGTTCTTCCTGAAGTTGCTGAACATGTTAAGGGAGTACTTGTTTTGCTTACAGTCATTCAACCTGCCTAACAGCTTGCTCTGCTCATTTGTGGGACAGAAGAGATGTTTGGGCCTCATCCTTCCACTGGGAATGCAGAGCAGGAGCTCACACTAGCATGATTCCCCCTTCTGCTGTTACATTTCAGTGGCTGCTCCAGCTAGGATGTTCTGGGAGCAGACAGGGAGTTTAGGACAAATGGCAGTGGATGTTCTTGAGGGACGTGGGGCACACTAGTGTAAACAATTTCCTGCATGCAAGTGCAGGAACCAGGAATATTGACTGTCCTGTTCTTGTCTTGTGCAGGTATGTTCATGAGGAGGACCCCACAACATGTTGCTGAGTGGTGTTGGTGTGCTGCTGCAGCTCTCCCAGGAGGTAAGAGCTCCTTCATACATACTTAGGAAGCAAGGAGTCTTGCACATGCAAAGCCTTCATTAATGAGTACCTGACTGACTGAGAGAGTGAGCTGGGCTCCTTCATTCCTCATCCCACCTCCAGCCTTCTGGGCTGGTCCACATCCTGTCAAAGCCAGGCGTCATATTAGGATATTCTCGTTGTCCCACATCCTTCCCTTCATGCCCTCTTCCTCTGGCAACTAGACCCGTTGATGTTACAATGCCCATTCTATTTCTGTATGTTTCCTTTGGAAGGAGAGAAGGAAGTGGTGTCAAAGTGTTTTTTCACATGTTCAGTACAGGGCAGCAGCTTAGGCAAGAGGCACGCTGTGGTCCTTCTCATGACAGCTCTGAAGCAGCACCCTGAGCAGCTCAGGGTTGGACCTCAAAAGTGCCACTAGGGTGACTCCATGGCCACATGTTGGCTTCCCTACATGACACATGTGGAAGGAAGAGCAGCAACTGGAAAGAACTGACATGCTGGGCACACCAGTGAGCAGGGAGCCAGCGGAGGAGGTAGGGTTGTCTGCTTTCCCTCTGCCAACACTGGCAGTAGCTGGCAACTGGTATCCAGTGTCCTCTTTCAGCTGAGCAGGTGCAAAGCTCTCTCCTGATTTGGAAGTCTTAAGCCATAAGGAATTCGTATGCTGCTGCTGTGTTGAGAAGGATGGTTCTGTAATGCTGTGGTCAGGAACCTTGGGCAAAAACCTGGGAGACTTGACCGCACTGCTCTGTCTCGGAGTCCAGTGCTGACGCAGACCTCTGGGCAGTAACTAAAATTTGGACTTTTCTCCTCTAGCTGCACTTGCTGTTTGTATCTGGCCACTGAGTTCTGCACAGTGGAACATTGATATGCAAATGCCTTCCAGAAATGCCTGTGAAATAAGTGTGTTTGAGCACCACGATGTTTTGTGATGGAAGATGTGGATTTCAGTCTGAAATAAAGAGCAGGGGGAAAGCAAATCTGGCTTCTTGTGTTCCCAGGTGAGTGCTGTCCAAGAACTGTTCTATCGTGAAGTAAGTTAGCAGGCTCCCTTCCATTTCTGCTTGAAGAGGAAGCAGCAGGTACATTTGTAGAAAGCCTAGGCAAGGTGTTTGTGTTTGAGCTCCAGTAACATCTGTAGTGGGACACAAGAATGAAGTATTGCCTAATGCTTGGATCCTGACAGAGCTGTATCTCAGCTATACTCAACCAGAGTATAGCAGCCTAGGGACATTGCCTTCAAAGTGGGACTTGGTGTGTGTGTTTAGCCAGAGGGAATTTTCCCCTTGTCTTTCTCTGCCTATTGCAGAAGGCGTGTAGACAACACTTTCCAGATAAGATCCTTACTTTTAGCTGGCAAAAATTGGCTGATGTGATTCCCACATCCTGTGGTGGCCAATCAGCCTGTGGAGTGCCAATTACAGACATTTATCTCTTTCCCAGACAGCAGGGGCAGGATACCTCTCATCTAATTTTAGATGTCTGCATGGTAAACCTCTGTCACTGAGTGTCAGCCTAAGCTCTCCTACTCGGTGGAGGAGATCAGCACATTTCATCTGACCTGTTTCAAATGTCTGCTGCAGGGTGAGGTAACTGACTCCCCAGAAATCATTGCCTCTCTCCACCACCAACTGAAGAAGCCCAGCCTGACGAGCTGGGCTGGAGATGTTTACATCCCATGTGCTTTCATATGCTGAAGTCCATGTGAAGTTACTGCAGGGAGAGTAGATCATTACCAAATACCAGCTGGTGACAGTGGTAATCCCTTTACTGTACAGAATCAGCAGCAGTTGTTCATCTGGCAGAAAACACACATTTGGTGACTGTTTTAACATTCACATTCTTTTCAGCGGTGTAGGAAGGCAAAAAGTAGGGTGATGTTACCCTTCTTTTATGTTATCACCAAGGTGATGTTATCACCCTGGCAAAGCAGCTCCAGAAAAAGACCCATCATGTTATAGCTGCTTCTATTTGGTTTTTCCCCAAACTTCCTTCCATTGTGTTTGGCTGTTCACATCCCATTTTAAGTTAATGTTATTCTTTAGTTTTGTCCCATATCTGTTGTCACTGCTGGCTTTGTGCCTGCCTGCTGCATTGCAGCACAGCTCTGTCAGGCAACTTACATCTTCTGGCTAACGCTTGTGTTCTTGCAGTTTGCACAGTCTTGGTAAGAGTTTGTTCCGACTTCAGGGATCTAAAGGCTAGACAGATAATCTAAACTAATCGTCCCACTCCAGTTCATGGATAGTGATAATCCCTTGGGGACATGATTCATCCCAGTTGACTCGAATCTTGGTGTCTGAATGTGCTGGTTCACACTTACGCATGGCTGTCTCTGCATTGACTGCAGCCCAGTTTGAGAGCAGACATTCAGCTTTTAGATGACTTAATTTAGCCTGGATGAATTTAATTCACAGGGGTTTTGTAACTTGTAGATAAAAGGCTGGCTGATTAGATCAACTATCCAGCCAGTTCTTCATTCTCTGTTTAGCCTCTGTGGAGTTTAGTAGCTCCAGGTTAAGTGAGTTGGTTGGGGTGGGAGAGGTCCACACATCAGTCTGGGGACTCTGATGCGCCTCCTGTGCACAGGTTTTCATGTGCTGTATTCTGTTCTGGGTAGTGTGTTCCTAGCACAGCGTTTTAAATCCTATATTAACATCTGCCTGTATTGTTTCTCAGAGAATAGCTTCATGATGCTTTTGGGAAGCTGGAGTTAACCATTCCCAGAATACACAGCATGTGGACAGCATCATAATTCTCATAGCACCAGGTTCCTAAGTTTGAATGTCTCTTTCTTGAAGGATTTCCAGGGAGGTGCTAAAACCCCACATGAGCTATTGTGCTTATAGCCTGAGGTATCTGACAACATGAGCTGTCACTTACTGTGATCCTGTGATATCAAAAAATATGTTGTTTTGGTTTCTCTGCCAGGTGCCAAGCAGAGCTTGGGCTAAGAAATGCTGAGGGGTGTTAGCTATGGCTCAGGGATGAGTAAGTTTCTTGGCCAAGTCTGATTACCCACTTGAGATATTTGTATTTCATTGTAACTGACACTGAGAATCATGTTTGATTTGGAACAAATTTCAAGCAGGAACAAGTTTCAGCATCTGCATTTCCACTGTGAGCACAGTGAGGGACAAAACAGGTTAGAGCCTGCTTGGCCAAGGGTGGGGACCTCTCAGTAGGGAAGGGGAGGGCAGCACATGAATCAGTTACAAGGAAAGGGAAGGAGTAGGTTGAAGAGCTGACCTTCCTCCCTTGCAAAGGGATACTCTAAATGCCCATTGTCAGGTGTGTGTCTGAGGAAGCCAAGGAGGGAGCTGGGGAAAGCCAGCTCCTCCCACAGAGTGGGAGGCTGTACCTGGTAATTAACTCCCAAGCAGAGGAGTGGAGCTCATGCTGAGTCCTGAAGGAACCTGTTGGGAGGAGCTCAGGAGTGCAAGAGGGCCAGAAAGGACCTGGAACCAGACAGGGGACTAATCCAGCTGGAGAGGCACTTCCTAGCAGCAACAGCTCCAGTCATGTTCAACTATCTAGCAGTAGAGGTGAGACCACAGTTCCATCGTAGCTATGTGGGACAGCAAGGGGTGTCTGGGCCACTGAAGACCCGCCTGGAGCAGCTGAAGAAGCCATGGTGGAGAGAGCCCACCCCACTGGTGCTCCAGCACAGTGAAACAGCCAGGCTTGCTATAGATGCCTTTCTTGAGCAGGGGGAACGTGGCTACCTGAATGCCATCACTGAGGAACGGGAGCTGCCTTTTCTTTCCACACTGGACATGGAATATATGAGCCATCAGAAAAATCAAAGCTTTCCAGATCCAAATGCAGTGAAAGACAAAGATGCTGACCCTGGTGATGCAGACACTGGAGACAGGTCCTCCCTCAACTCTGAACTAACATCTGGCACCTACTTCCCACTGATGTCTGATGTGCATCCTCCAGAGCTGGAGCTGGGCTGGCCAGGGATGCCCCTCCTCACAGTGTCTGGCCAGACTCAAGCCACTGTGATTTTCCAAAGAAACAAAGCCAACAGCATTAAGGATTTGCTCCGGTCTCTGATCAGCCGGGCACGGACGGTATGTATAGAGCTGTGTCCCTTGAGTGGGGTCTTGTGTCACAGCACCCATGTCCTGGTGGCTGGTCCCACAGCTGTACACCCCACGCTCCAAGCTGTTGCTGCTCTCTAGATGTCTGACATGATGTGATTGCTTTTTCGCTAGCAGATCTGTAACTGTTCCTGCTCCTTTCCTTTCCTGTAATTTCTTTATGCCTGGGAATTCATGCCATACAGACAGTGCCCTTTAAGGCACCTTGCACTGTATTTGTGCGCATGCAGAGCACGCTATCCAAGCCTGGAATGAGTGAGTGGAAGGGTGTGCAGCGTTAATGCTTAGCTGTCCTCAGCTGGCAAGTGTGCACCAGTCAGCCCTTCTGCCCTCTGCCAAGGAGTTGGCACAGCCAGGGCTTTTTCTCGACCCCTGGACAGCAGGATAAGAGGATACCACAGGTGAGTTGCTATGAGAGAACGTAGGACCTGAGTTAATTTGTGGGACTGAAAGCCTGTGGTTTGAAGTAGGTTAGAATACATCATCATATCTTCTAGACTTGATGTCTGTGCTTCTCTCTGAGGATGAGTAAGATCAGCCCATTTTGCCCCATTGCACAATTTCTGCTGGATAGCGATTGCCAACCCTTGGATGTAATAAAAACTGGACAATTACAATATTTACCTACCAAGCACAATCCTGGGGTGAATTTACTCACTAAATTATGCTCCTTTTTTCCTTTTACTTTGCCACTATACTGTGTACTAAAGCAGCAGCTCAGACAATTGTCTCTCAGACACATTTTCAGCTTTTATTGTCTTCGTCTTCTTTATGTTTCTTTTCATCTGCCCCATGTTACTTTTCTTTTGTAATATTTCATTTCAATAGCATGACGATACTGAGTAAGCTTTTAGTGCAAAGTTCACTTTTAACCAGTCAGCTTCTAGCTGATTTCTCTTATCAGTCCTGTAGCTTCTTATTTAGCTTTACAGTCACTCCTTACATTCATTGCTGCCTAGTGCAGAAAGAGGGAGATACAGAATTGTTAAGCCTGGAGTTCAGCCATGTCAAGAACACAAGCAGGTTCCAGGCAGGCTGACCCAAAGTCCTGTCTTCTTATCTTCTATCACCATCTGTAGAGTTGAGCAAAGTTACGTTGTCCCCAGTGAATAAATGTGGGGCCATGCAGCAGCTCAGGTTGCTGTGCAGCATCATAACATCATCAAAGAACCACAGAGCATTGAAATTTGGGTGTGAGATGAGGTAAATGGGGATACCTTTTTTGTTTATCCTGAAGAAGACTGTTTTGCCAGGTAAGCAACTGCTCCATTGTAAGCAGCCATTGCTTAAAGCCTGAACTTCCATTGCACCTTTATAGGCAAATACAGGAAGTTTTCTCCAGGAAGTAAGTGACAAAAAGCTCTGTTTGTTCTTGCAGGCAGCTGAATTATGATACTTTAAATGATCTGAAAAGTCCTGTGACACTTACTGCATCGTTTTCAGCAATGAGGATTAAGACATAGTCATGGCAGAATGCACAAAGTAAATGGCTACTAAGACATGTCCCCTTGTCACTTAGCACGTGTCCCGGATCTCTGACAGTATTATGATCCTTTAAACCACAAGAAAAACATCTTGGTGCTTTCTCAGTCCACAGGAACTTCTCTGTTGCTGCAGGGAGGTTGCCCAGGCAGTAGGTGCCTCATTGTACTTTAAGTATGTTTTGAGCTTTTGCCTTTTTTTGCTTGGCTTGAGAAAGCACTGACAGCCCTTTGTGTTCAAGTTGGAGATTTTCAGTGGTTTTGACTGTTGCATTAGATGTGAGAATGAGTTTTCACCCATCTTACTGGTTTATTACTGGTGTTTTACTGGCTTCTGGGTTACCAGCTCTGGCCAGTGCTTCCCATGATTAAGTTTATGATTGACAGCAGTTCCAGCTCATTCACAACCCCAGTTACACATCTTTAAGTAGTTACTGAGTCATTTTGCCCATCAAACCATCCAAAAGGACGTTACCTGTATGTCCTTTAATGACAAAAGAGCAACCAGAGGTTAAACCATCTTTTGCTTGAAGTGCCAGTAGCAGCTGTGCAGAGAACTCCTTGCTTTTTTGCTTTCCAACTTCAAGTATTTTCTCCACTAAACTTCTATGCTCTCATCATATATCCCTCCTTTAGAATGTTTCTCCTCCTTTGTGCTTACAGCTGACATGGAAGGGGGATGCGGTGCCGGTGGGATGTGGGAAAGAAGTTGAGATCCCTGAATGTTTTACCTGGCTCCTGTAAACAAGAAGGTGTGTGTCTGGAAATGCTTGCTGTTTTCTCCTGTACAGTCATAGCGAACATCATCAGCTGACATATTTTGCAACAGCATATTTGTACTGACAAATCAGCAAAAAGGGCATTTCTTTTATTGGTACCTTTTGCTGGTGCAATTTGTCTTTCTGCTTTGCTGTATTCAACCGGCTCTCTTTGAAGATGCATTTTGAGATTTGAGCCTTTCTCTTTGCAGATATTAAGAAGATGTAGCACGGCCACACCTTAGCCTTCATTTGATAATACTATTACGATTTTAGTTTAGTTGAATGAGTTCCAGTCTGGTTCAAACTGTCCATGCTGCTTCTTTCACCCCTCTTGTACAACTCTAACACTGGCTGCACATCTCCATTTACATGCAGTGGTGGAAGGGTCCCTGATGGCCCGCAGAGAAGCAATGTATTGTTTCAAATGGCAATGCTGCAGTAATGACCAAAGCCACACTGCTATTGGCAAATACCAGTAAAACCAGCTGTGCTGGTTAGAAACCAGACAGGTGGCAACCCCAGTGGGGTGCTGTAAGTGCTGTAATTCTCAAGGTGGTGACTGCAGTAATTGCTGAATTGTGAGTTTCCAGAAGTGGATTTAGAAATGGCATGGTTTAACCCTACAATGGCGAGGTGTGAATCTTCCAGAGCCTGTGGGGCAGCAGTGTCTTTGCAATGTCCTGACCCCCCAAGGCTGTGCCATGGGCTTGGAGGTCATGATTCGCATGGAGAGGAAGGAACTGGGATGCTCTGAGCCTTGCAGGTCCCACCACTGAAACCAAGGGGCTGGAGGCACTGGACATAAGGTGCTTAACGTTGTAAGGCCAGATTGACTTAAGTGCTCAAGTCTTTTAAATGTGAGACACAAGCTGACAGGAGCCTGAATTGTAGGTGGTACTTGGGTACGTCCTGCCACTGCTTTCCAAAGCTGTTGGAAATGATCTTTGGGGCTTTATACCTCACTTTAATGACAATATGTTTTTAGGAGGCGTCAGGGAGTAGACTTCCAAATTCTTCTTCCCCCAAAACTTCTTGGCTTTGGGGTTGAGATGATGTTACTGTAAGAACAGCCTGCTTTGTTTACTGAGAGGATGTGGTGATCTGAGTGGCCCTTATGGTTGTCTTGTTTAGAACAAGCAGCCCCATCATGGGTGTCTGCATCTCCAACCGTGTGAGGCTGCAGCAGGGCGCAACCTCCCCTTTCTCCATGCTGCAAACATGAATAGAGCTGCAGCCTGCTGCCGAGTGCAGCCCTGCTCTGGCACACACGGGTCTATCTGCAGGGCTGCAGCCTGCTGCCGAGTGCAGCCCTGCTCTGGCACACACGGGTCTATCTGCAGGGCTGCAGCCTGCTGCGGAGTGCAGCCCTGCTCTGGCACACACGGGTCTATCTGCAGGGC
>JANHGB010053693.1:0-26722 GCA_026283785.1 Coracopsis vasa
TCTGTGCAATATCCTATGTCAGAGCCTCCTGAGGAGGCATCAGTGATTGATGTGGTGATAGCAGTGCCTGAAGGGAGCACGGATCATGAACTGCTTGCATGGTGTCTTGGAATCTGTTTCTCCCGGGGCAGACTCTGTAAATAATGTTTTTCATCATGTCTTGCTTTTTTTGTTGTGTTTTTTTCCCTGGTTCTCCTGTCTGTAAGAGCATTTATCATTGAGCAGCAGGAGCAATGGATTCTGCTGCTGTCTTGCTCATTCACTTGCTGCTTTGGGTTGACTTTAAAGCAGCGAGTTGAACTTCACTCAGGAGCAGATAGGATGTTGTGTGCTTAAATGCTGACCCTAATCCTGGCTACCCGTAGAGTAATGTGGCCTTACAGGTATTATCCCTTCTTGTATCTCCTATAAATGACAGTCATTCTGTGCAGTGGTGTTACTTGTGATCTGGGTTATGAAGACTGTCATGTCTGTGCTCTGTTTCTCCTTTTTCCACAGTAGTACCTGAAGGGACTCTTCATGTCTGCTTCCCTTGATCCTTCAGTGCTGGAATTACTTTTAGAGTTAAGATAAACCAAGGAGTGTAAAGAAGGCTATTTTTGCAGTTTCTGTATGTAGTAAAAAATCCCAGTGATACACTTTATGAATACTAGTTCCCCTCTATGTAGCTGTGAAATGAAAGAAGCAATGAAAGTGAAGGGTATTTCCTGCTGCATCACAAGTTCCTCCCTTCAGCACCTGAAGGCTGTTATTTCCATGATTAGTAATAAAAATAATTACTCTGTATTGGCATTTATGTGTTATAGTGGAGGTAGAGACCAATACACCAAAAAGTCAATACTTCAGAGTGTTTTGGATGTTTATTTAGTCTTGGCGTTTTTTCCTGTTACGACCCAATGGTTAAATTGTTGTCTCTCAAGAGGTTTTAGGATTGAAGGGTACTTTAAGCTGCTTTTTAGATACAGGTGTTTCCAGACAGACAGAAGGAACAAGAAGATTTACTTAAACATGCTGAACTGCAGGAACTACAGTGGAAACAACTTGATTATGCTGTCTTTACAAACAAAACCAAACAAAAAAAACCCCTGCCAAAATAATTCCTTGCTCCCACTGAAAGCCTACCAAATACCATGATACTTCAAGTAGAGTTTTCCTTCCTCTTTTTTAATGATATCCTCAATCAGGGGATTTACTTGAATCCTTAAATAATATCTCTGCATTTCACAGTAGGGAGACAAAAAAGTTTGTCATTTATTCTAGAAATTAAGGAATTGTGTCACTGCTTTTCAGGCTGTTAAACTTTCTTTTGCCCACTTACGTTTTTAGCACACAGGGTTCAAAGTGCTGCTGTTATTTGAGGTGATATATGAATCTGTGCTGACAGAAGAGTCAGAAACGGGCTTTGCAGTGTAGATGGTTTGTTACTAATTTTAGATTATATTCCACCTAAGAGATTGCCTGGGGAGAGGCTATTGGAAGAGCATATGATTTGTGGAATAGCAGCTCTGTTGGTTCTTGAAGCAGGCACAGCCCTGATGCTGTTTGTAGTTGTCACAACCGGTAGAGCCATTGCTGGACAGCACGTTCATGTGGAGTTGAAGCTGAAGTGAACGAAAGCGCAAAAATCATGTTCATAGGTTTGCTAGAAGGAGGTTTTCATGTGTCAGGCAAGAGCATGGGCAGAAAATAGGAACATCAGAATTATTTCTCTTAGAAACTGGGAGCTGCCTTGCTGGACCAGGCTGCCAGGCTTCTGGGTCTGATAGAGCAGCCACAAACAGGTTGCAAGCATTAGGAGAACTTGGAGGAATCTGCTCAGGATTCATATTTGTTATAGGCTGTAATATAAAGACTTGTGTTTCTTCATAGTCTGAAGTAATAGTCTCATCTGCCAACACTGGCATTTTGCTGTACGGCTGCTTTGCTGTGCACAGTGGTGGGGAAAGTTTGATTGTAAAGTCTGAAGCTCAGCTTGCTGGCACTGGAGGTAAAAGTACACCCAAAGGTGCCCCTTGGAGCCCAAAAGGCTGTTTGGGAATTTGGGGTTTATTGCTTAGATGATTTTGAGTTACTCAGCTTTTGAAACTAAAAATACTTCGCAGTACAGCTGAGCTTTCAGATCCTGGTGGATGATGGAGTGCTTTGCTCTCAGGTGGTTAGTCTTAAAATTACAACACAGTCAATTTCTAATTCTTTAATCATGGAAACATTTTTGCAAAAACTGCCTTGTTTTGTCATCTAGCCAAAGCCTCCGTCTGCTTTTGCCAAAGTGTGGCTAACATGAGCGTTTTGTAAGACCAGCCAAAGCTGTCTGACTTGTTTGGGAAAGTGGTTCTTTGTAAATAACTCCTCTTCATATATACCTGCACTTGGTTTTCTTTCATCCATGGACCACCCCTTGAATCCTGATGGAATTTTATCAGTAGGCCTTGAGTTGCGTAGTAGTTTTATCAAATAATTTATGAAAATACAAATATTTGATACCTTTCTCTTTTTTTCATCAGTGTTTCTAAGTATATCCATGCTACATCTAATTTTTTTCTTACAGGACTAGAAGGTACAGTTTTAGAGAGGTGAAGTAGATCTGTTTTAAGGTGGCAATTGTTAAGTGGTGTGTTGTGTCCAAAGCTTTGTTTTAAGCAAAAGAAAACAAACTAATAAACTGAAATTATTCGAAGTTGGAAAATTATTTTCCAAGTACTTTAAGTATCCTTGTGGAGTATTTGCAGCAAGAACATGGCGTAGAAGAGCCTGAGAATAGAACTGCGGTGGACAGGGCAGACTGGCTTCGTTTACTTCTTCATGTTAAGCAGTAAATTGTATAAAAAAAAATCCAGTGGAATTTGAACAGTTACTTATTTATTTTTAACAGAGCTCTGCTCTGATGCTGTGATTCAGCTTGCCAGTGCTGAGTTCAGCTGAAGACCTGTGTTGTGAAAAGGGAACTGCTGGGTCACACCTAACGCTGTTTGCATTTCTCATTGAGCCAAACCAAAAAAGAATTAAACTGTCTGAGGATTAGGTATGTTGGACAACACCTTACACAAGAGCTTATGGTACTGTGTTGATTATCTTGAGTTTATCTTGATCATTTGCTGCTTGCTTAGACTCCTTCAAAAGGTTAGCAGGAGGGACCAGCTGTTCTCCTTTAGCTGTTTGTATATGGTGACTTCCACTGGGTTAAGAGCAGTGAAACTACAGGTTGTCATTGATGACAGGATGTATAAATATCACAGGAGTTAAAATGCTGTCAGCACAGTTTATAAGCCCCATTCTCTCTCAGGGAGAAGGAACAATAGTAGCTGTTGTTATTCATGAAATAACTCTCCTTTGCATCACTGTAATAACACACTGCATGGCTCTTTGTTTGCTTTAGTCTGGGGGGGGAAAAGAGTTGCTGAGTCAAAATGTTATGCACTGAGCAGGAGGCTTTCACTAAAAGCAACTTCTTCGTCTTGCCTGTCAGGAATGACAGCTCTTAACCCTTTTTGCCAGTGTTAGGAGGTTATTACATAATGGGTGCTTTTCTTCAAAGATTTGTGTGCACTGGTATGCTGAACTGTCAAATGATCAGGTTTTATATTGCGCATCCTTAAGCAATAGATGTACATCTTTGTATTTCTTCAGGGAAGAGAAAGTACAGAGAATAAGGTCCAATGCATTAATCATTCATATGTTCCTATAAATATACTGTTCTGGTGAACAGTCAGCCTTGTCCAAATTTAGCTGGGGGGACTAAGTGTCCATTTCAGGTAGATGCACCGTATCTGCTCTCCATAGGCATACTGGAGCCACCCAAGAATCAAGATAAACTAATTTATTGTTGCCTGATATCACAGTTCAGGTGGGTGGTGACACTGTGTCCTGTGCCCTGGTTAAACAGTGACCTCGGGAATAAGGAGGGTGTCTGTGACCTGGGACCTCTTGTACCTGAGAGGTGGCTTGGGGAAATGGAGGAGATGGAGCTGGCTGGGAAGGGACAGAGCTGTCCCTTAGGTGACAGTGCTGTCACCTATTTTTGAGTCATTCAAAGCCTGCTTGTGTGCCTGCTGAGGGGCCATACTCCATCAGCCTCACCTGAGCTGTACCAATTTTCAGATGAGGTTTTGAAGCATTAATGTTCAGTCATGTATCTTATAGATGTTTGTGGTATTCACCGTCATTGTTCTTCCATGTGCATGTGCCCTGCTAAAAAAGCTTAATCCTTGATCACTGAAGTTCTTGGAGCCAGGTCTTTTTTTACCCCCTCATTGTTTCCCTAAAAGAATAAGTCCATCTGAACATTGTTTTGTGTGTGAGAAAGGTACCCTTTGGGAAGGTAGCACAGCGACTAAAACACAAACTGTGACTTGCACACGTACTTGAAAACAAAGGTGGTACTTTAATTCCTGTAGTGGCATCCAGGCATGTGAAAGGAATACAAATGTGGCTTTGTATTCCTCACGCTGCCAGCCTGTGCCTCTTTTGTAGTATGGAGGTGACGGATGAGAAGCCTGCATGGTGCCTTATGCTTGCTCCCAAATGGACTAGCACAGCCCAATGAGAAGGTGCTGTGGATGAGGAGAGCCTAATTGCTGTCCCTGCATCAGCATCCTGGGAATCGCTTGCCCTCCGCTCGGAGCAGCTGATCACATGAGCCTGATTTTTCAGTTCAGTTCATTAGTCAGCCATTTTGGTCACCACCCTGCTCACTGCGCACAGCCAATCCTGTCGGCACTCCGGCTTTGCTGGGAGAAAGAGACCAGCAGTGTGATTCTGGCAAACCTGGATATCCATCTCTGCATTCTTCCTTTGTTTTTGCTTGGATAATCAGCAGAGGAAGCCATTCTTTTTCCTTGTTCTGCTTTTCTTTTTTTTTTTTTTTAATATAAATATTTCTTTTTTTTGCCTTGTTTTTTCCCACCTCCTGGCTTTGATGCAGCAGCCAGGTCTCCTGTGGTTGCTTAGGATCAATAGCCTCTAGCACAGCTGAAGACGACAACAGTTGGTGGCAAGAAGGGAGGAAGAGAGGAGCCTGAAGGAGCAGCGTTTTTACCTTGCTTTATATATGAAAAGGCCAGAGCAGCCTGTGCGACCCTGAGCACATCTGTCCTTTAACAGCAAGGTATTTCTCATTTTCTTCTTCGGAAAGCTTTTCAGTCCTGATTTTTCCCCCCGTTCCCGTTGTTGTTGTACCAGCTGAGTCATCATGTCTGCTCTGACGCCTCAAAGCGACATGCCAACCCCCACCACAGACAAGATCACTCAGGCTGCCATGGAGACCATATATCTTTGCAAATTCCGAGTGTCGATGGATGGAGAATGGCTCTGCTTGCGCGAGCTGGACGACATCTCGCTGACACCTGACCCAGAGCCTACCCATGAAGGTACGGTCCAGTTCCCTGCCTCAGAATCCCTGCACCCATCGCATTCTTACAGATGAGGTGGGAGGGGTGTCTCCAGGATGAGATGCTCGCGTCCTGCCTGGAGAACCTTGGACACCATTTGACAAGTTAGAAAGCCACATTGGTGCTTTAGACTGCCCTTAGAATTTGCTGTGTCTTTCACAGTCCCCCCCAGAGGGAGAGATTCATGCTTAACTGTTAGTATTTTTTTAAGATGTATCTGGAAAGATCAGCTTTGTAGGTCTCAGGAAGGAAGATAACCATGATGTGTGCTTAGTGATACATTTAATCACAACTTTGCTCTTAAACCAGGGCTTATAGCTTTATTAGCTGCCAGCTTGTACAAATGGAGCACATTGGCAAAACACTGCCCTGTGTCTGCATATGGTTGGTGGGTAGTTTTTGGAAAGCCCCAAGTGATTACGCAGTTCGGCCCATTGTCAGGTGATGATACCATCACACATCTGCTCGCTCGCTTCTGTTGAGCGTGCTGCTGTTTATACTGGCTTGGAAGCCTGAAAAGTGTAACATATCTTGCTTTCTTCTTGAAAAGGGCTTTGTTATCTGGGTTGGGGGTAAGAACACTTTAATACCACCACGTCATGTAAAATGAGGTTTGAAAGCTTTGTGATACTAAAAACACAAGAGGTCATACATGCCTTGCTCTACCAATAAAAAAGTGGGGAAGAAGGAGGTCCTGGTGTATTTCTACTGGGATTTTGGCCAATAACCAGTGCTGTCACCAACACTGTCAGGTTCTAAGTGCCCCTTTGCTGGATGCTGAGTATCTTTGGGTCTTACAGTGAGAGGGCTCCATCTTTTTATGCCTGACCCTTTTCCTGTAACTACGGAAGTGTCACTCCACCAAGTAGTCTTGCTTGACCCGTTTGATGCTGGCTTGTCAAGTCAGTAATGTCTTATATTGTTGTCTTGCTGGATGAGGCAGCTTAAATTGTGGTAACGATTTGAGCTTTAAAATTAGTTCCCAGATGATAATTTAATTTCTGTTTGACAGCTGCTTTCAGTGGTGGCAGCCCTTGGGTTTGAATTTGCTTGCCAGATTCTTAGTCACGCAGTGGGATACTAGACAGAGATTTCAAAAGAAGAGCCTAATGTTCCTGTGGAAGCATGTCCTGAGATTTCAGGGGGGTGCTGTAGGCGCAGGAATGCAGAACCAGAGTAGTGAGCACAGGGTGAGCCAAGAATGCGGTAATTCAACTGTCTTATTCTTGTATGGGGCGCATACCATTTTCAGACCTTGCTTGGTCTCATCTGTTTTTGGACTTAAGTGTTTTGGGTTTCTGAACAGTACATTCTAGTATAGGTGGAATGATTTTTATATATTCTCTCTACCTCTTTCATAAATAGTACCTACTCTCTTGACTCGTCACGTTGTAGTCAGTAAATGGCCTTCCAAGCAGCCTAGGGCTCTTCTCTTAATATAGCCTGGAAAACCTTGTAGTCCCACTATGAGTCAGTCCTGCAGATCCTTATTTTTTGTATGCATCTCTTTCCTCTCTGTTTGCCTTCTTGCTCTGAGCAAATCCATGGGGAAAGTAGGCTTGGCTGAGTCCAGTGTCTGTAATGGAGCTTTTGTGGGTTGTCTTACTGAAATACACTGAATATTCAGTGTATTGAATATATCTGTACACTTCAGTGTATAGATTTTCCCCCTGGCTTGCCTAGGTAAGCAATTCTAACACTAATACTAGACTAATCATTTCGCCAACTAGAAAAATAATTGTTTTTAAAGTTTTAATTGCAGTCACTCTCTTGCAAGTACCATAAAGGGTTAGAAATAAGCAAAGGGTTAGTATTTGCTTATTTCATTGCCATTGTATTTAATTCTATGTCAAAAAATGAATAAAGAGAGCTGTATCATAATGACCTTTACAGAGATGCTTATGCATTCATAAATTAAGGTTGCTTGTTGAAAGGCTGTGAGACTGGTTATTTTGGGGAAGTGAGGGGTGGTTGAGCCCAAGTCATGTTTTTAACAGAGATAGAAGGTCAGGAAGAAGTGTGCGTAGTAGAAAAGCTGACACAGCTTTATCCCTAGCGTTCGAACTGGTGCTACTGCATCAGCGCTGCTGCTGTGTCAGTGTGTGTGCGGGACAGGCACCCAGTGCTTGTCTGCGAGAAAAAGCAGGACAGCTAAGAACTGAGGCTGGTGTGTCTTGTAATATCTCCATAAAACTGATGTAAAAAGGTGGGGATTATGAAGAAGGAGGGGGAAAAAAGCTCTAGACTTCTGTCAAAAGATAACAAAAGGTTGCATTTTTTCCCCCTTACGAATCAAGACATGTAAAAATAGTGTATTGCAGCAGCAAATCCAACAATTTGTTGTCATCAGCGTTTGAAGTCTCCAGTTGCTGTCCTTCAGCTCTTGCTGCTTCCTGACAGTTTTTTGCTGCTGGCCTCTCTTCACTCTATCATCTGCTATGCCCCAGCCCACAAGCAGCCATCCCGCCTTCCACCTCCCTGTGCACCCATTGTGTGGTCCTTGTTTTGCATGGTAGGTGTCTGCACCCATCCTTGTGTCCCAGAACTGCCTGCCCATAGTGTCATAGTGAGAAGAGGAAGAGCACGGATGTGGGCAGTGGGGAAGTAACAAGAGAAGACAAAGGGTCACGAACACAACAGCAGGCAGGATGGGGAAGGTTAAAAATGCAGTGGGAAAATAAGATGGTAGTCTTGAAGAGTTTTATGGCTGTATGCTTCTGCTGGGCTGCTCTTCTGTAGGGTCCTCTGAATGACTCAGTTGTTATATGGGGGATGAGTGGTCCCAAGTGGCTCCTCTCGTGGGTCCCTGGCTTTTTCAGCTGAGTTATCTTACAGGCTTTGCACCTTCAAGCTTTTCTTCATACCATTGGCTGTGATGTGAGTTTCCACTTTGCTGTTTTTAAAGATGTTTTTTTTCCTTGAACCTATACCAAAGGTAAGGCAAAAAAGTAAAATATCTGAGAAAACAGAGTTGTGATAAGCAAGAAGCTTCAGTACTTTATCTTTCCAATGGAAGTAGTTTGTTAATAGTGGTTAGTTTCATTATATTTCCTTTTTGGTTATTTATTTAAAGCAGATCACTTGGAAATGACAGTTTAAACATCCAGGAAGAGGCTAAATAAGCAATTCTAATCTGCTCTGGTTTGATACGCCTATCCAGATATATCTTATTTTAACTCCAGTGAGAGAGAGGCATCAGAATAATTTTAATCTTGGAATTGGAGTGCCAGGGGAGCTAGAGGCTGGGACAGGGAGAGAGTTAGTAATGTTAAGTGCGTAGTGGTAAGCACAGTCTTACTCACTGGAGTTTAAAAGCAATAGGCATCCTCCTGTGGTCATGATGTTTTCTAGTAAACCCAAGCCCAATTCCACTACTTTTTAAGCCAAAGGCAGTATATATACTTTGGGAGATGGATTCAGAGCTGAGTTGGAACAGTGTAAATCTGGACTAATTCCATTCCTGACACAGAGTTGGTTGTTTCCGAGTGTAACTCTGAGCAAACAAGTTTTGGTCAAGTTAGGAGAAGCATGTACCATTAATAGAGTTGCTGAGTTTCTGGCTGCTTGTATGTATTCAATATAGCATCTAACGTGGATGCTCAATTTAACAATAGAAGCTTGTTATTGTTGCACAGTTTGCTTTTCCAGCTGTTTGGAACAATTCTGTGTGTATGAAAAGATGATGATTTTGCTACATACTGTACATCTGCTTGGTTTAGAGAAATTATTTTTTTTTTTAAGCAGTGGTTCTTCATTAGGTAATCAGAACTTCACTGTGCTCTGCAGGCACCACAAAATGAAATGTGACCCAAGTGGCTATTGAGCTCTTGTTTGTGTGCAAGATGTAATGATCATTGAGGCATCTTTAGGGACCAAGGTGTGAAAAACATCTTGATTGTTTGATTGAGCTTTTTTCTTTGCTCTTTTAAGCTTGTTTAGTCCAAATTAAGTCAGATCTGGGAAATGTGAAGCAGATTTATTTCTCTCAGAAATAATGAATCAAAAGTGTTGCAGAGAAACCTCTTGGGTGTCAACAAAGATGGGAAGTGGAAGATGGGGAGGAAAGGGAGAGAGGGGAAGGATTTTGTTTTTTCTTGTGCAAACTATCAAGTGCTAAAGCATGTTCAAGAGTGCATGTGTGTATGGGATTGGACCCTAATCTCAATTTTGGGAGAAGCTATGAAATGCAAAAAAGGCCTTACGCAGTTTTACTGAATGTTAAATTTCTACTTGGATTAATCAGGAGGAGCTTCACATCAGAGCAATGGAAGTTTTAATCCTCATGGGATCAGCTTGTAATTGAGAACAGAAGGAATACACATGATAACACTATAATCTGAACTGCATCTGCCAGGAATTACAGAATTCCCATTTTGGTTGTTTTTTTTTTTTTTAAATCCTGTATTATTTGCACTAAAAAGGAAAAATTATCTTTTCTATATTACAATTTTTGGTAGCTAAGGTCAGTTTGGTGGTTTTTCTGCTTTTTTGACTGTGACTTCAAAAGTTTCAGTTTCAGACGCGTGCTTGTGTAAAATGCCCTGAGTAGAAGTTGTACAGCTTTTCCGAAATAGCAAATGCTCTTTTCAGTGCTCAAATAGCTCTCACCCATTAAACTGTTGCACTGTTTACTAAATCATCCTTCGGATTCTACCTTTTTTGTCTTTGTGCTTTTCCTATCACAAAAATACTCTTAAAATACATATGGTGGCAGAAACCCCTGAACGGGTCAAAAGGAGCTGGGGACTAGATTTAATAGAACAAATATGAAGTCAATAATAAGCAGGATAAATAAAATACAATGTGTTAATGATCTTAAGTCTTTCGAATAGCAGTTAGGTCCTGTAACTCTGACAGCACATACTGGAAAGTAATATGATAAAGATGATCATCTCCCCAGGGATGGAGATGCCCTCCTTACTGTATTTGCACTGAATCCCATCATGATCTTGGCAGAAAAGGAGGCATCCAAGAGAAAATGGACACTTGACCCTGAACCAAGGGGGAGGGACGGTTCAGTTTCTGAAAGCTTCTAGGGACAGTAAGCACAATGTGCCAGCCCTCCAGCTGATCTGAAGCAATTTAGAGAAAAAGAGATTGAGTGCCTAATTAAGGTTTATGTTTTACATTTTAGACTTTTGTAAATATTTTCAATGCTGTAATTGAGAAATTACAATAATGAGCTTTTTTCTTTGCTCTTTTAAGCTTGTTTAGTCCAAATTAAGTCAGATCTGGGAAATGTGAAGCAGATTTATTTCTCTCAGAAATAATGAATCAAAAGTGTTGCAGAGAAACCTCTTGGGTGTCAACAAAGATGGGAAGTGGAAGATGGGGAGGAAAGGGAGAGAGGGGAAGGATTTTGTTTTTTCTTTTCCTTGTGCAAACTATCAAGTGCTAAAGTAAAATGAGAAATTTCCCAGAACAGTTATTCAGGCATTTCCCTCTGGAAAGAGAATAGTTGTGGAGAAACATTCCATGCACCTCCGTGCAGTTGCAACACATGGAAATGCCTAATGGTACATGTGGAGACAGGAACAAAGCATAGGGTGGGATTACACCATTAGTGTATGTGGCGTACATTTGCTATTTCCTTGTCCTATACATATAATGGAGAGTAGGGTTGGAATTCCTGAGTTCTCTAGGATTTTTTTCTTTCTATCTCCTCCCAGTTTGCAGATCTATCTTTGCTGTTTCTTTTGGCACAACACAGCCTGAATTTAGGTCAAGATGTGCATGGCACAAGAAAAACGGTCATGTCAGTCTGTGACCCTGGTGCTGCCAAATGAGGAGCAGTGTGCATTAAAACGGAAGTGATGACAGTGGCCTTTAAAAAAGAGCTAACATAATCTCCTAACAATTTCACTCTAAAAATATTGCAGTCAGTTGTCACAATTTGTAATGAAAGCACAAGCTGTAATGTGAGGTGGAGCGGTTCTGGGCGGCTGGGTGCTGGAGAAGGATGATTAACAGAACAAAAAAGGTGGATGCAGGACAGCAGAAAGAGGATCATGGCTGTGCTGATGTGGTCAGAGGCAATACATAAAATGAACTGTTACCTGCAGGTATATATTACCTTGCTGCTACTACAGCAAGGTCAGGAACATTGGTGAAGAACAGCTATAGATGATAGAGGATAGGGGAAGCTGCCCAAGGCAGGAGCAGTATCAAAGCCTGCATGTCCTCCATTTTGTTCTCCTGCTCTGCACACAAAGCAAAAGTTTAGAGGTGAGGTTTTTATGTAGCAAGTTTTTAAAAATGGGGTTTTCTTGTAAGCTACTTTCTAAGCTCTGAATGGATTGTTCCTGGCTTTCTAGGCTGCAGGCTGGCTGGTCACCTCTTGGGTTTTTATGTCGCAAGGTGTTTGAACATGACACAGAAACTCTTTGCTGGTCCCTTGTCCTTGCTTGACACTTCATGATCCCTGATTTTCAAATCTAATCTGCAAAATATCATTTCATACCTGTGATATTAACAGCACCTTCGAGCAGCCTGGTCTAATGGAAGGTATCCTTGCCCATGGCAGAGGGTTGGAACTGGATGAGCTTTAAGGTCCCTTCCAACCCAAACCAGTCTGTGATTCTATGATCCTTTCTTGACCACTTCAATTATTTCTTATTAAATGTATTATTTATAATTCCTAAGGCAACAAATACAAGTTAGTGCAATTTAAATAAATATAATAATCTGACTATAAGTTTCTGTTTCATGATAGAAGTAGTACATGCCCATATAGTGAAGGAGAATGTGCTAGCCTTAGGAAAAAAAACCCCACGTGAATCCAATTTGTCATGCATATACAGTATTTCCCAGAAAGCTCTTCCAGCTTTTGCATGTGCTGTGGCCCTGAAAAGAACAGCAAGTGGTTAGAGCAGCAGACTACAAGTTAAAATCAGACAAATTATCCTATAATGAACCTTCTGAAGAGGACATGTATCAGCATTCTTTCCAGTAGCATCCTTCTCTGGAACACTTTTTCCGATGTAGGGCATAATGAGGCATAACTGACATTGAAACTACCTGGTTATACTGATGGCTGTTGTAAAACTTCACTTACAGTTCAACTTGAAAGTGCCTTTGAGTGAGCATGAGACTTGTGGCTGTCACTCCTGGTGCTCTGATTCAGGCACGGCAATGAGGCATGTTAGAGTGGTCTTGTCTCTCCTTTCTGGATGAAAAAGAAAGAGTGCTTTGAATATTAGGGCTTAGATAAAAGAAAGATGTTGAGTAAAAACGGGGGATTGGGAGAAAGCAACCCTTATTACTTGACATTTCTGTTTGCAGTTGAGTTGTGTTCACTCAACCATCACCTGATTCCTGCCTTTAGTGTTCAGTCCTAACTTGTCCGCACTTGTGCAGGTCTTATTTTAAACTTGCTGGTTGTTTTTCTTTCTTTCCTCAGACCTTATTTTAGTCATGGCAAATGTCTAGGTGGGAGCACAGGGGATTTTAACACTAGTGTGTTGGTGAAGTGCAATCCATTTGTCTTTCCTGCTATTGGAGTTCAGTTGCTGGCATGTTCAGTATTTATCTTGACTGTTGTGGGCAAGCTTAAAAATCACCTCTTATCAGTAAGCAGAACATGGGGACCCTGGTCTTGCTGCAGTTCTATTTGTTTATAACTCTTCAACAGAGTTCATGTTCTCTGTAAGGTTAGTACAAAAACTAACAGATTTGAGTCAAGCCTTTCGTAGCCACAGCAGCATGACTGATATTTCCCCATGGCTAGAGTACTTCCTGTGTCAAGCTCAGCTTTTGCTTCCCCAGGCTGGTGGTGGTTGTTTTTCAGGTTATTTTAGTTCTCAGCTTCTTCTTCTTCTTCTTAAGAACTTCTATACTTAAAGAAAAAAAAACCAAGCCAAATCCTGACCTATTTAATCTGTCTTTGGAGGAACTTGATTATCACATGATGCTTGGAAGGATGTATGGTTTTATAGCTTTGTTCTGAATATATATAGAGCTATATAAGTAGTTTGGAGCATTCCATCCTCTTAGTTGTACTCACAAGGTATTTACTAATAAAAGTAAAGAGGATGTGGACAAAAAATGGATGGCCTGGAAGCTGTGTGTGTTGGGAACCCAGCTTTTGTATGTAGCATGTTTTCTCAGCACTGTGTAGTAGTGTTGCAGCCCACTGCTTACCAGTGTTGCCTATGAACTTGGAACTTCTGCACAACCGTGCTGGGGGCTGCCAGGAGCAATAGGAGCACATCAGGATGGGAGCTGGAGAGGTACAGTGGTAGGTTGGAATATTCATACAGGTTTCTACTGCCCAACTATTTTAGGCTAATAACTTCAATCTTAAATAATGAAGCACTCCTTCTGTGAGCATGAAATAATTTTATGCTGGTACATTCTCCCAGGGTTTATTTTTAAAAGCTTTTATTTGCATGGGAAAGTGTATCCACTGGCAATATCCCTACTCCTGTACGAGTTGTTCCAGATTGTAATGTAACTGTTAGCTATTGCGTATGTACGTGAGGAATACTACAGCAAAAATGAAGATATGAGCAAATTCAGAAGGATAAAGTTAGGATGGGGTGGTTTTGTTTGTCTCCTTTGACGTTGGCTTTAAAAGACACTGTGGCTGCTATGCCAGTTAAAATAATGGGTGGGATTTTCATAGTTAATATGTTAGTGATCACAAGTACTCCAGTTGTTTCAGAGAGAACTTCCTTGTAGGTTTATTCCAGTGGGATATTCAGTTCCATAGTACTAAACTTCCTGGAAGTCTAGTTGCAATGAGGTAATCATTTTATGAAGTTGTGGTCATCCTGTTTCTTAAACTTGGTGTGCATCAATTAGAGACTTGAGTATTTTTCCATAATAAACTACTGAGTTTGTCTTAGATGTAGCATGACAGGGAGCATGGAAACTCTCAATTTGCAGGTCTTTGTGATTTATTGATTTCTTATTTGTGTGTATGTGAAAGCTTTTTCCCTGCTGTTTGTTGGAAATTCCAGACAAGTAGAGAAAACTGCAGTGTGAAAGAAGAAATTAAATGTATGCAAATGCCAGTTAGATGCATGAAGAAATGTATGAAAATATGAAACTAAGTGGTAATTAAATGTGTGCTTTTGCCTCTAAATCTATACAAATCTCATAGTGTCTTTATGCCAGTATGAATTCATGCAGTTTTTACAAGCATTTCTCACTGGAAAAAAAGGTTATTGCCTGTAGGGATGTAATAGAAAATATTTGTGACTCTGGATATTTTTCTGTAACCTTTACATGAATCACTTACTAAGGGTTAATAAATAAATAAATAAATAAATTTGCCTTAATCCTTTCCCCTGAAGTGGATAGCGATTGTCCAGGCAGAGCTAGCCACGGTCCTGTGAGGTTCTTTGCTGCCTTCTGTGAAATGTAGTCCAAATGCTGAGTGAGGTGGGGCAGGGGACTGCAGGGGCTGTGTATCCAAGTGATGGGAAAGCAAAACCTGTTCTACTGTGTGCAAGTCTCCACTCTCACTGTTGTTTACATTTTTCATAGTATATCACAGGTTTTGGGTGTTTTGGGGATATGGAGCTGAGCAAAGAAAGGCTTCGGGAAATAGCTTAAATAATTGGAGGCTACATGGTGCATGTAAGGAGGAGTTTGAAGTGATAATATCAAACATTAGCTTGTTTATGTAATGTTGCTACATGCAACATTTTCTACAAATACTGAACTTCTCAATCACATTAACATCTGCATTTTAAATCCTACAAAAAAAAAAGGGAAAGGGGTGAAAGTTACTCGTGATGGAGGGAGATCAATTTGTAGCATTCCAAGGTAAGAGTATGGTCCAGGGAAGAGCTGCACTGAGGTACAAGTCTCCTAAACCTTCAGAAAGCTGTAACATCCTTGTAAGACCAAAAGCCATAAGCTGACAGAAGGGAGATTTAGATTAGACATCAGCAAGGAGTTCTTTAGTGTGAGGGTACTGAGGCCCTGGCACCGGTTGCCCAGAGAAGCTGTGGCTGCCCCGTCCCTGGCAGTGTTCAAGGCCAGGATGGACGGGGCTTGGAGCAACCTGGTCTAGTGGAAGATGTCTCTGCCCGTGGCAGGGGGTTGGAATTGGATGATCTTTAAGGTCCCTTCCAACCCAAACTATTACATCCTTTTATGAAGTGTAGCGCATGGGGGAAGCTGGTGGTGGTGGAGAGCATCACCAAGGATTTGTTCTTGCAATAGCAGGGAATTTCTCAGGTGAAACTCCTAGTGGTTCCTAGGAAACAGAGGGAGGTTAACCCGAATGTGCTCACTGTCCATGCCCGACAAAATGAGAAATCCCTGCTGAACCGAAAGCTGTCCTAGTGTGTAGAGTTTATAGAGTTTTTTACTTTAAATGCAGTGACTGTGGCTGTGCTGTTTGGGCACTGCTGGCTCTGACAGCAGGAGGAGCAGGCAATAGCTTTTCTGTGGGAGGGGGGAGGTCCCAGTACCATGTGTACTTTGCTCAGGACTTTGGCAAGGTTGGGCTGTGAAGGGACATTCAACTGATTGCAAATGAGCGCTGGGGAGAGCGGGCACGTAAGTAGGGAGCTGAAAATCCCGCGGGGTTCAGACCCTCCAGAGCCTCATCTGGCTTCACTTTCTGGGTTGGAAAACAGGGAATTAGTGGGCATGCTGAAACAAGTTTCCCTTGTCCTGCCTGCTCCTCCGCCAGGATGCCTTCCTCCTCCCCAGGCCTGTCAGTGTCTGCAGGCTCCTGCCATTGGAGATAGAGGTGTTTCCTGACCTAGGACTTACTAAATCATCATCAGGAAGACAGCACAAAACCTGGGACCCAAGTTCAGGCTCAGCTGGATTGTCTCAGCAGGAGTTTTAATTTGGAGTGACAGTCATAATAGACTTAAAGCTCTGTTCAAGCTTCTTTTACAATGTCCTCAGTATGTCCTTTCCCCAAAAGGTGGTTGCTTTTCATGTGTGGCTGTATTTCCCTGTTGGGAGGTTATTTTGGGGCTTGGTAGGAGGAAATTGAAGCAAATGCTGTCTTTGTACAAATATAACAACTTTGGTGCTTTGATCTTGCAAAAAAAATAATGCTTTCCTTGCTTCTCTTCTTAGGATGTGCTTTACAAAAACATTGCTTGTCTTAATGCAGAAAGAAACAAAGCTATAAAACCTTTACTAAAGCCTACCTTAATTTGACTCTCAAACGCCTTGCTATATTGCTTTGTGCAGACTAAAACCTTTCTGACTTGCAAATCTCTTGCCACTATGAATTAAGTCTTGTATTATGCAACTCTCCCTTTCAGTTATCCTTTTTTTATACCTTGATTTTTAACCTTTCCTTTAGATCATGGCTTGCATGACATTTTCTTTCTTTTCCTTTCTTTTGGCTGTTTGCAAAGACTCTTGGGAGGATTTGACAGATGTGGTGGAGCAATTGCGTGATGATGATACTGAAGGTGCGTGCCACGCCAACGTCTTTCAGCTATTATTTCCACTAATGATTGGCTTTTGCCTTATGATTTTGAGCCTGAGTGCAACGTACAGTTTGCCAGTGCCAATGGCTGGGACTTTCTGAACGTGCTTGTCTGGTTGAACCAGGTTCCCAGCCAGAATGTGCTGTACTAGTTGCACTCTGTGTGGATGGTTGGTTTCTGCTGTTAGAGTATTAAACAAAATGCCTTTGATTGCTCAAGTCTATGCATTGATCTTGAAATTGTCTCAATTTACATTTAAAATGGATATTGTGAAGGCTTTTCTTATTTTTATCAGCCCTTTCATGGGTTCCATGTGATCAGTTTTGGCTTCTAAATTCTTATTGATCTCTCTTTTGAAAATACGTGCATATAATATTGCTTAAAATTATGTTTCAAAAATGTTGGGGTATTGTGACTTCAAGTAGAGGTAGAAAAAGTGATTCAACAAGGGGCTAATTTACTTATACCAAATGCTTTCTAAGGCAATGATTTTTCTGATCCTGATATAAATGCAACCTAAAAGGTTGCAGCAACATATGGAAGCTAAATTGTAAAAAGATATTTCAGAAATCACCCCAAAGCTTTAGATTTTCTGAAATATTTCTACTGATCAACTCCAGACTTTGCAACAGTGACTCCAAAACTTGGAATTGCGAATTTTGATTAAAACTTGTCAAGTACTCAGTGAGATTATTTTTCTGATAGTGCTTCTTGTTTCATAAAAATGGTGAAACCCCTCCTATTTCATGAAATAGTTGAATCTCCAATTCAGTGTTCACTCAAGTAAATTTGTAATCTGATGACAAAATAACACTGTTCATGCCTGGAATGGAAGTGTTTGCAGCACCAAAGGCTAATACACCTTTGGGAGGCAAAGGACTTCTTTTGTGGCTGGGAAGTTTAAGTGCTCATCACTAGGAAGAACATAGATGAGTGTGTAAGAAGGATGGTTAGGGTATTTATACAGGCCAAATGATTTAAAATGGCAGTCTCAAATTAGAAGCTAAAGATGGGGTTGTTGATGTCTAGAATATTTATGAGCAGAAGTACTGTTAATCTCACACTGATAATTCTAAAGAAGTAAAGTCAGCCTTTGCATTTCAGCTCTTTTTACCAGTTTGTGCATGGAGTGTTTTCAGAGGTGTTGTGGATTGCAGATCCCATGGTGTCACTCTTCTTACCAGTGTTTTACTCAGTTTGATCTAATTCTCACTGGTAGGATGATAACCAAAAGCTGCATTTGTTTCTTTATAGCACAGATAAGCAATTTAAACATGAGACATGGAAAAGCCAAATAGTGAAATGGAGTGGGTTTATGTTATAGATTCAGGGTTATAAATGGAGGGTAAAGTATGAGCAACACCATGAAGGATACATCTGTCTTAAAATACGTAGTTGTGATTACTACGAGAATAGTGACTGATAGTTAAGGAAGGTAATGCAGCTAGGTTTGGGGCTTACTTAAGAAAAAAGCAAAATCAACCATGACAAAGCAAAATTCATTTATATTTGGAAACTTGGATGGTTTAGATCTTTTTCAGGAGGGTGTGTTGTGCACAAAAATTAGTTTTGATGCATTAACTGCATCTTTGGGTGGTCATATTCTGTGGATGGTGCCTTTCTTAACTGTTGTGCTTAGTTAAATACCTGGGCTTCTGCCTGGTGGCCTGGTAAACACAGCAGGCTTCTCAACAGAGCCATGACACATGGAGATGTTCTTTCCTGACACAACAGCTAATTCCCAGCACCTCCAGCAAAAGGCACCTCCGAGGCAGTCTTTATGGGGGGAAAAAAAAAAGAAAGAAAAAAAAGGGTTGAGACTTTTTTGTTTTTCCTGAAGTCATTGTGCAGTTGTTTTGTGTTTATTTTGCCAGAGTGGGGTATGTTTGAAATGTGTGTCTTGGCTGTTTGCACTTCTGTCTTTATTTTCCATGACCATCCTGGTTTTTTGAAACCCCCTACATGCTGGTGTGTACGGGAAACTGTCCTCCCTGGTGATAGATCAGAGACTGGCAGATGCTTGATGTAGGCTGGGATTTCCCCCTCAAAAGTCAATAGTAAGAACATGATAGCAAGGACAGATGAAGCAGCGGTGAGGCACTGGTACAGATTGCACAGAGAAGCTGTGGCTGCCCCATCCCTGGCAGTGTTCAAGGCCGGGTTGGATGGGGCTTGGAGCAGCCTGGTGTAGTGGAAGGTGTCCCTGCCTGTGGCAGGGCATTGGAACTGGATGAGCTTCAAGGTCCCTTCCAACCCAAACCATTCTATGGTATGATTCTATGAAAATGCATCTTCTCTTAAGGAAATGAAATTTCATTTTGGTAAGGTGATGTTAGTCCCGCTGCCTTCCTCTTTATTGACAGTCCCTCAGAGTAGGCAGGTGGAATTTTGAATATAGAAGCAAAAAATTTGTAGACTTAAACATACTTGTGTAGAAACAGACATGCTTCTGCTTTTCACTTGTGAATAGTCCTGTCATTTTTATTTTTATCACCCTTTAGGAGAATGTTTGCATGACACACAGAACGTGCATCACCCTGTCCTTGAGGTGATACTTGGGGGCTTGCATTGCTGGAAGGCAGATAAAGCATTTGAATCTGAGGGAATGTCAGGAAATAGAAGAAGCTTAAAAAATACGTAATGATGTTGAACTCCATTTTAAATGATGACTGTCCTTAATTTATCTAAGGATTCACTTTCCACATTTATTTGAAATTGTACATGTGGTCATGATTTTGTAGTCTGAGCAGCTGGAACTAATGTCTTTGCTGATGTGAATTGGCTTAACTGAAACTCGGTGCCATGTAGATAGCAGGCTGGTTTGTTTTGAAAGCAAGTCTTTGCCCATTAACGTATCTCAGTTAATCTGAACACAGTATGAACTGCTTGCAGGATGTTATTTCTCTTTCAGAGACAGAAGCAGCCTTTCTAAATTTCAGATGGCTTTGTGTTCTTGATTGAGGATGAATTCAGTACATGGAGCACCTTGCTCAAATACTAATTCACTGGCATTACTTTGAGCAGATTTGTTCACATCTGCAGTGTTTCATGACTTTCAGCATTTGATCAAAATTCTAGTTTTATTCTAGTTTCTTAATACTTTTAGTGTAATTTAATGACAAATTATTGTTAGCAGGTGAGAAGTACTTAGACCACAGTTGCAGCTGAACCCTTTGAGATCTGGTTTTGCACTGACTTTTTCCTTGAGTTTTAGGTTCCTAGGTATTTTAGAAACCCAAGACTTTTCTGTTTTAAGGAAATAGGTGAGCTGATTGGTTTACCCTGTCATTTTGGTGGGAGGCAAGTCCAGTTCAGTCATGATCACTTACATCCCATGTGGTTAGAAAAAATTTCTGTTCTGTAGAAGCTACAATATCTAAATAGCAAAGTGTCTTGAGAATTTAAGATTCTCAAAGCCAAACCACATTGACAGGCAAAGTTTAAAGGCCAATATTTTACTTTTTAATGTTTTACAAATATAGCATGTATAGTAAAACACAGGCAGAGGTTTTGCAGTTGAAGGCAGCAAGAGATAGTTCGGGAAGATCCTGACACAAACAGAGATTCTTAATTGCACATTAGGTTCAGACTTGTCAAAGCAAAAAGTGTCTGGTTGAGTTAAAGCTCTTTGGGTAGTGTTGCTGTGTAAAAGTCATCTTTCTTTGCTGCTTTAAAGCTGTATATGCTGCAGCGCACATAACAATGGTATAAATTAGGATTTAATTTTTGGAATCAATCTTTGTGATTTTATCTTGTTTCATACTATATAACAGTTATTTGGTTTGCAAGATGACAATCTTGGATGAGCTGCATATGCAAACCACCACTGTTCACAACAGACTAATGAAGTAGAAATCTTTAATTAGTAAATGTGATGATTCTTTAGACTGTGATTGCACATTTTAGTCTTAAATGAAAGCATAGCCCTATGTTTTATTAAGGTAGTGATATGCAATAGTCACAGACCTCTCAGACTCAGGGAAAGCCATGTGCCTTACCTTTAAAAGCATGCCTTCGACCTCAATGTAGGTCTGTGTGAGGCAGCAGCTCTCCATACTCTTAAGAAATGTGTATGGTTTCCTGTGAGTATGCAATGGAGTAGGACATTGATCCTGAGCAGTATCTTTGGACTCTGCCATAATTGAGATTAGCTAATAACTGGAGCCAAAGTAGTATTTCTAAACAAGCAGAGCATAGTTTTGTGACAGTATTTGTCTGCAGTAGAAACAAATGCCGCAGTTATGTTCATGTACTCTTAAAGGATAGCTGTGATAGATGCTGTTGGAGGTGTTCATTATTAGTTTTATCCAGAAGTACACAGAAAAGTGTTTTAATTACATGTACAAAACCCAGTTTTTGCAAATACTACATCTGATTTGTTTTTCCTGAGTCTGTGTTCCCGGTAATGGTGACTGTTAGCCTTGCTGGAAATCATAATATGGATTGCAAATCACAGAACAGGTGATCTGCTTAATATACGTGCCAGATCTGTTGGCTTAAAATAGTGGTAGTTCTGCCAAGTCAATAAAAATTACCCACTAAATGAAATCTTTCTACAGTCTAGTGCTTCTGTGAGAATCTCATTCCTAAATGAGTACTTTGAAGCTTCCTAAACGATGAAAATAAATTGGAATTGCCTAATCTCAGCCTTTTTATAAGATGTAAGCCGAGGCAATCAGTGCTTGAAGAGCGTAGTGCTAGTAGAGCAAAACTCTCGTGGGGTTCTGATCACTTTATCCGTCAGCAGTGGAAGATTGGATGGAGATACAGGAACAACTGGACTTGTTTGGCAGTTCCCTGGAGAAGGAGGTGTTTGTCCATGGCAGTAGGTTTGGCCTGGCATACAGCTAGACTTGTGGCTGTCAACTGGTGGCAATTCCAGCTGGCATTGCTTAGTGCCGTGTGTACTTTCCCCTTCTCCAACAAACATCTCCCCTCCTTGAGCTGCTCAGTGCAGTTCTGGTGGAATTTAGAGCAGGAGACTTCAGGTCCTGCTTTATCCTGGAGAAGAATGGGGTCCATCTCACCTCTACACCATGGATTTTTTCACAGCCCTCAGCTTCAATAATGTGTACATAGGTGTTAGTGCTGTTGCTGCAGTGCTTGGTCTGGGTGTTTTTCCAAGTCATCATCAGCATCCCCAATAAAACAGTCTGTCCTCTGGTAGACAGGCCACCCAAAACTAAGTGGCAATAGCGAGATCTTGCCTGCTGCGGAGCCGTGGGTACCTGATCATGCTTCAAAGGCAGATTCAGCACATCCCCCATTGTTCCAAGGTTTCACAAATGCTGTCTTTCCATTCCCTTTCATAACTTCTCAGGTTCTTTGAGGGTGTTTGCATTTCTGCTTCAGTAGTTGCTTCTTGTCTCCCAACCCTGAGGTGCCTTTTGGTGTCTCCTTCTGTCTGGCATAAGCAGTTTCAGTCTAGTTGCTCTTCTTGCCTGTTTTGGATTCAGCCATAGGTTACTGAAATCAAAATGTTACTCCTATCAGCTACAGGTTGCTGGGCCTACAATGCTTTTCAACCTGCAGGAGACAGTGAAGGTTGGAGGTGGGAACAATGTGAATTTTCATGGTTCTATGAAGTGTTGCTCCTTGCTTTCCTTATGGCTAATGGGTGCTGCCAAGATGTCTCACTGCAGTGGCACTAGGTTTGAGAGGACAAGAAGTTTGTGTTTGAGCAACTGGACTTAGCATCATGATGAAGTAGAATGATGGCTTCCATCATTAGGACAAGTCCTGTAGGAATCTGCAGTAGTCTCAGGAGAATATACACCTTGGCCTCTTCTGCCTAGGTTGTTGCTTTTAAAATTGCAAGCTATAGTTCTTCACAGTTGCGTTGACAAGAGGATGAGAAATGTTGACAATCCACATGGCTCAAGTCTATCTGCCTAGTAGAGATTTGATGTATACTCAGTGGCAAACCTGCTGAAAGCAACCCCAAACTTCTGCAAGACTTCCCCTTGGGAATTGTATCTAGTTCTTCGGTCTCCAATGTTTATTTGCTTTACTTATTTGCTACATGCAAGCATACTTTGTCAGTACAGCAGATAAAATGTGTACCCTGTGCTTAGATATGTAGTCTTAGATGTCCTCTGGTCATGTTTTTGCTGGTAGCTGTAGTAAATTCACACTCATGAAGGTGGCAAGTTGGCTCAAGGGTCCATGTCTGTTTACAGAATAAATGTATCTTACAGGGATGAAGCTGCTTGGTCATGCGATTATCAGGGAAAAGATAGAAACAGAAAACTTAACTGGTGCAACATCATTTTAGGAAACAGGGGACAGCACTGCTGTAAATGAGTATCTTTCTTGAGGTGTTGGAAATGCACTGATGGTGTTTGGGAAGAGAAGTTAGGTGTTGGTTTGGGCATGTTGTACAAGTCCTGGAGCAGGAGGCCTGAAGGGCTTGAGTAGATTGGAAAATGGATGTCTGTATTTATTTCATGTGATGAAAAGCAACTAGCAAGTATAAAGTCCTAAATATTTGTAATGTGGTAAAGGAAGAATATAGTCTTAGAGGATCTGTCTTTGTTGGGACATAGAGTGAGCTGGCAGAGGAGCCATGAAGATCAGTTCCTAATTGTCAGGGGTAAAACTCAGTAGTATTGATAAAATGAAGAGAGAGAGGTGGGAATTGGCTCCATTCTACATCCAGGTTGGAAAAAAGAAATAATGAGAAGGAAAGATGCAAGACTGGGTAGAGACACATAGCTGGATTAAGTGTGAGTTCATTAATGGTTACCTTTAGGTGGAAGAACAAATACTGAGCTGTGAATTCTTACAAGTTTGTAGTTGTTGGACATAGCTGGGGATTTGAGTTGGAACAAGTAATAGGCATAATGTTCAGTAACATGTCATCAAGATGTAAAGCACAATATTAACAGCAGTCTTCAAGCTTTTCTGTCTTGAAAATGTAAAGCTTTGGTAGTTATTTGAAATATTGAGGCACCCTTAATGTGATATATTGCTTATTCCCATGTCATTGTGGCTTTGGACAAAAAATGCTAGTTAAATTTGATTTTTTTCTACAAAAGGCCTGAAGAAAGTGCTTCATGTGAAACTGTCACTCCCCCTAAAAATGTCTTCAAAATTGAGGAACAGAAAGAGGGAGATGGGATATCTTATTGTATTAAAAATGGCTTTTGTTACTTGACAGTATTTTTCTTCCTTTTTTCTTTTTTTTTTTTTTTTTTTAAATAGATCCTAACTATCTCATGGCGAATGAACGCATGAACCTGATGAACATGGCGAAACTGAGTATCAAGGGGTTGATCGAATCGGCGCTTAATCTGGGCAGGACACTGGACTCCGACTATGCACCTCTCCAGCAATTTTTCGTTGTGATGGAACATTGCCTTAAACATGGCCTGAAAGGTAAGATGCTTAAGAGGAGTCCTCCAGGCTGTTTGTCAGAGCGTGGGAGTGAGCAAGAGAAATCTTCTTCTAAAATCTAATTTTGGAATCTGCAGTAGGCTAAACAGGGGTGGACCAGGGTCACCTCTGTGGTCACAGTTGACTTGTTGAGGCCACAGGAAGGGAGAAAAATCCCCCCAAGGTATAACACTGCAGGTGAAAAGTTCACAGTTGTTGCCGAAGCTTGCCGTTTTTAAACCAGCTTTTCCAATGATTTGAGTACAACTAAGTTATCAGTGATAAAATCAACTCCTCAGCAACCTCATGACTCCCTTTTTGCCTGTGGAGAAGGAGCAGGTTCCAAGTGGTGGTGTGATCCTTCTCCCTCTAAGGTGATGGTCAGTGAGAGAAAGTGACTGTGCACACATCAAGTGTAATGTAGAGAGAGTGACAGCATCCTAGTAGAAATTCTGACCTCTAGCAGTGAGTCTAAGTTGCTGGGTTTCACTGGATGTTGTTGTTTTGGCGTGCTGGGATGTGTGGACTCTTTTCTGGCATCTGTCTCAAGCTCCTGTTGCCTTATTTGAATGATACCAGTAATTACCACACTTGGGCAAAAGAAGTTGTCTTTAGTACTTGCTGCCTACAGCAGCAGGCCCAGAAGAACGTTTCTGGCAGTCTTTGTCTACTATTTCTTTACTTCTGACCATGCCTAATGTGCTCTTTTTACATCATCTCTTCTAGCCAAAAAGACTTTTCTTGGGCAAAACAAGTCATTTTGGGGACCTCTAGAACTAGTAGAAAAACTTGTTCCTGAGGCTGCAGAGATTACAGCAAGTGTTAAGGATCTCCCAGGGCTGAAGTAAGTACAGTCTTTTACTGCACAAGTACATAATGTGTTTTTTTATTGTATGTGGGATCCTGGAGAAGGAAGGGTAAAGATAACCTTCAGGAATAATCCTGCCACCTTGGGCTGATAAAAATAGATAATTACTCTCTTTTTCTTAATCAAGGGGCTGCAGAAGGAGAGCATAGGGTATACTCCTTCAATGGGTTCTTATGGGCAGTAGTGCATTTATGGACAATAGTGCATTTATTACTAGCACTAAACCAGTGACCATGAGTGTTAGGGCTTGGAACAGCCTTTGCTGACTTTTTCTGAAGTCAGACTGAAGAGGAAGGGAATTAGGAGGAACGTGATTACAGGTTAAATAGTTCTGAGGCTGATAGACAGAGGTAATTTTCCTTCTAAATAAATTCCAGTAAACTTGTAAAGTTTGTGTGAAATTGAAGCTCAGCACGAAGTTGGACAAGATACTCGCTTCTGTTAAAGACGGGAGGAAAAAAATCACCTAAACCATATATTGCTTTTAAAAATTCCATAGTCATTTCAGATATCAGATTCAGGTTTGATTATTCCCATGCTAAAAAAGAAACTGTAAGAGGCTTTCAGCCTGGGAATAGAAGAAAGATGCAAAGAAGCTTTTGTATGAGCAGCAGGACTAAGGTTAAATCTTCTTTGCTGAAAGAAGAGATGGATAGATTCAATAACAGCTTCTTTTGGGTTCGTATTTAGCGATGTACATATGGACAAGTGCTTTTACTGGAGATCTGTGCAAGACTCTTCCTGGCACAGCGAACAGGACCAGTGTGCAGTGCCAGCAGTGTTGTGCCAGAGCTCCTGTACCTTTTCCTATTGTAAAAGAATATTAAAATATGAAATAAATTGAAATAAAGAACAGTTTTAGAATTAAGTGTTGAAACCTTGGATTCATACTAACCCTTGGGAAATGTCATGTCATTTTTTAGTGAGGTCAGGAATGGGGAGTAATGAAGATAACTTTCATGGGCAGTTGCTGCTTATTCCAATTAAGGTTAGAAAATGAAGTGCCCCATGTGCTCTTTGGTATAAGACAGTTGACTGACTTCTGGAGGTGGAGAAGAAATTTACTTCTGATCAGTATATTGCTCAATGTGGTGGGTGTACACCTTCCTTTGGAGCAACTGGTGCTGGCTTATGGCCAGGGTAGATGAGCCAGACCTGTGATGCAGCATATCAGTTGTATTTTTGAAGCTGTATGCTTCAGATTGCCAGGAGAAACAGAAGGAAGGACTGTGACTGTAACCTATTGCATTCTGTGAGCATGTTAATAAGCAAACTAGTTGAAGAGAACAGTAGTGAAGTTGTGTTTTCCATTGTCTTTGTGGATTCTCACTCAACTGAAGGAGTGACGCTTGGGCATCTTTGATGAACTGTAATATACACGTTATTCTGACTTGCCTTGTGCAAAGCTGATTTTGAATTAGAAGGTGATGTGTTGAAGCAGTTGATCTCTCTCTGTGTAGTAACATCCAGCAGGGTTAAGTCAGGGAAATATTTTTAGTATAACAAAAAATGCAGAATTAGTTATGAGAGAAACAGTGATTGCTTAAAGTATTTTGTAACTATTTGCACTTAAATACCTTGTATTTCCTGGTTTTCATGGAGTCCCAGACTATTTTGGTTGGAAGGGACCTTGAAGCTCATCCAGTTCCAACTCCCTGCCATGGGCAGGGACACCTTTCACT